>VDFB02354411.1:237950-260576 GCA_007258455.2 Sequoia sempervirens | reverse complement strand
TGGAATTCTCAAAATCAAGATTTAAAAGATGAGTTCGTTAACTATTTAGTTGTGTTGTTCGGTAATAACACATTCAACCGAACCAAGGTCCTTAAGAAAGCTGGTACCTATCTAAAGTATGGGAGGGACCAATATAGGTCACATTTAGAGAAGAACAAAAAGTACGAGCATCCCCCCATGATTCTGAAGAGGGAGTGGAAGGACCTAGTGTTGGATGGAAAGGAGAAGGCCAAAAGGAAAAAAGGAAAGACACCACCGAGCCAAGGAAGGTATGTGATGCTATCAACAATGTAATTATATACTCATTACTCTTTCTTTTTACATAATCTAACATATTTCAAACTTTTCATAGGCTTCCTAACACATCAAAGGAAAAAAAGGCAAGACTAGAAAAACACGGGCAACACAAACTTGGCTCTGGTGGTTATATGAAATTAGCTGCATGAATTGTAAGTATCAATAAATGAAATATTGTATCCAGCTAATAAATTGAAAAGAATTTTGGTTTTATCACACCATAGAAGAAAAATTCATGATCTTATGGAAAAATGTAGGGCTCTGAATTCAACAGAGTTCCGACAAAAGAGGACCTGAAGATTTCCTTCCAGCAAGGCTATGGAGTTGTGGCTGAATTCCTAAGAGTCTTGACTGGGAAAACACAATCTTCCACTACATCTGACACGCAAGTAAATAAACTCAAAAAAGTTTATTTAAAATTGAATACTTGTGCAATCTATTCAATATTAATTTACAACATAAATTAATTACATGCCTATTTGTTTTAAACATTCAAGCAATGATAATATTGCACATGACATTGGAATGCATCCTGGTGCGGGTGGAGCACATCCTGCAAATGAAGGTCATGGTGTGCATCCCGGTACTGGATGTATTCATGTGCTATACAAAATGCAGTATGGATTAATACAATTAAACATCTTTAATTGAAATTGGTGTATTAATTAATGTAACCTTTCATGTTTCAAGTTTAGAGCATGTAGAGCATGATCAACATGTGTAGCATGATCAGGCTAGACAAGATCAGGAACATGATGTGGCCCCATCAGGTAAAGAGGACCACTCTAATGTTCTTTTAAACATATTTAATTGCAATTGGTGTATTAAGGACCACTCGAATGTTCTTTTAAACATATTTAATTGCAATTGGTTTATTAATTATTAACCTTTCATGTTTCAAATCTAGATCAGGATTTAGAGGGTGTTCAACATGTTGAGCATGAGGCTATAAGACAAAATCAGGAACATGATGTGGCCCCATCAAGTAAAGAGAACCACTCTAATGTTGTTTTAATTAATGAAATACTTGTAACAATAATAATAAAACATATCAATTTAGCATTTCTTTTTTATTGCAGCAGACCCCCCCTTGCAGGCCTCCACATTGTGAGTACATGACTAGGCATACATTAAGATCACGAGCAGAGGGCAAAACAACTAAAGGGGGGATAGATGATTTAGAAAATGATATCCCACTTCTTTTTTTAGCTGCAAAAAAGAAACAAAAAAAAAGTGATTGTAATCATATTATGACAACCATATTTTTGATAATATGTTAATGAATGTTAAAAACTAATATTTTTGACAACCATATTTTGATAATATGTAAAAACTGAAAAAATGAATGTTATATGTTAATGAATGAATGTGAATATGTTAATGAATGAATGTTATATGTTATTAATGGATGAATGAATGAATGTGAATATGTTATTAATGGATGAGTGAATGAATTTGAATATGTTAATGAATGAATGTTATATGTTATTAATGGATGAATGAATGAATGTTATATGTTATTAATGGATGAATGAATGATTAATGTTATATGATCAGGTATGGGGAATTGAGAGTGATGTGAGGGGGGGGAGGGGACAAATGAGCTTCCACTGTCACATGGTTGGCCCTATTAAGTAGAGAATATTAAACTATTCTCAAAACAAAGAGAAGCTCAATAAGGTAATGCACTTTTTAATATAAGAAATGCATCATTTGAAGCATCAAACTAATATGCAAAGATGAAAGAAATTTCTAACTTTTCACTATGGTGGAAGAAAAATGATTCTTTATACCCTGATGGCTTCTTTTTCCAAGCCAATTTCTCCTACTTTACATAGCTCTGCCATGTCTGTGGATGTGATATGTCTCGTACACAAAAAAACATGTACCAATTTATGGCCTTCAATCCAACTACATCCAAGTATATTTTTAATTCCTCTATCTTTCATCAATCTCTTTACTATTTGAGCCTCTTACATATGTTTTAGATGAAGAACCCATTCTTGTGAAATGTGCCTCCAGTTGAGTAAAGTGAATCCATGCTCTCCATCATAATTTGAAGTTGTTTACATTCCAATGTTCTGAGTTTAGTTTGTTTGTATGGATTTGTATGAATACCACATTGTGTTGTGTGTGGATTTGGTTTCAAAGCTCTATTTCTTTTGTTTTTAGTGGTGACATAACTCTAAAATTTTACTTTTGTGCATAACAGGTTAGTGGAAAATTGACAGCTCTGAAGGGTTTAGAGGCTTGATTAAGAGAGATACACAGATATTTGAATCTTGTTGTTGATGGGGGGCTTCCACTTAACCATGAAATTTTGTACCATCTGTAGGTATGCAAAAATTTACCTACTTACATTCATTCAAGAGGCTAGATCACTTATCTTTTGTCATATGGTTGGATTAATGTGGCATACAATGTCAATGTGGGCTATAATATTTTTAATATGTTCAAGTTATGCATAGTTTACAATGAATAGAGATTGAAAAGGGGCATGTAAGTTAAAACAACCATCATTAACAATCATTCTTTATACTATGTTATATTTATTCATTATTCCTAAAATTCTTAAACTTACAGACTATGAAGAGAACTCTATTCAATACATGAGTATGTACTACATATATTGTTGTACACCCAAGCCTTATGATCTTGGATATATCTAGGAAGGCCCAAGAAAGTAGTTGCATGTATATAAGTAGTTGATTGGATGTCTAAGAAGTTTTGGAAGAATAACAATACAGGACTTGTATGTGTAACAATAAATAACAATGCACTAGTTTCAATAAGAGTTGCATGGACAAGGATATAGACACATATGTGATTTTTTTCAATGCCCCCCTTCTGCTATTATGGTATTGATCTTATTACAGGTCCTCTCTATATTGCTAGCATTGTATTGAACACTACCTCTGAAACAAAAGCAACATTTTGTCTACTCTCGTACAATTGTTCTTTTTGTAATTCCAATTATTTTCCAATACTACAACTTCTGGAATATTTTGTAAAAGTGAATTTACAATTTAGTATGCAAATTCATCCATGTTTCAGAACTTGCAACCTCAAGATGGATAAAGACTATCTCACAAACCCCTTCCACTAGCACACAACAATACAACACTTTCCTATGAATATTGAAATAATTAATCAATTTGCATTCTCACATCGCTGATAGGATCCTGCTCAAATGAATGAAAGGTTAAATAATGTAATATAATAATATAAAAAATAGATTTATGGTTTCAATAATGTAATATTATGAATAGCTTTTCCTTTCTCTCCTATCTTGTTCCCCCATGATAAAGAGTTAGAAATTAAAACACCAAAAAAATATGAATACTATTGTTCCATATTCTCTTCTTCTCTTATTGTCACATATTTAAACTCTTCACTTAATGAAAACAATCAGCATAGCTCAATATCACCCATTGTTGGCTTCAAGTGCTCATTATAAGTAGCCATTGTCCCATGAGTGATGTAGTAATAACTAGCTATCCATCCTAGATCATTAACCTAGAAATATCCACTTTTCCAATCATATTTCACCAAATTACTTTTGTCCAAGATAGTTGCAGCTGAATGTATTTGTTAACATAAAGAGTTCAATTATTAGAAGCACTAAAAATTAACATTAAAGTAAAATTCAATGGTCGTACTTGTCTAACAATACCATAGTAAAATTACTATGTACTAAATTGAAAATCACAGCTATGCTTACCAAGTCTGCCCTTCTCTCTTCTAAGGTATTGTCTTTTTGTAAAGCATTAGCAGATAGACCATATAGAACTAGGTTTCATAGCATGTGAATGTAAAGATAAGTGTATCCCAACCATGTACATTCCTCCCTTACATTTTGAACTATACCTAGGACAATTTCTGCATTTAAATGATATGCTAATTTTGAGATAAATTGGCTCTCAATTGGTAATTAATGATTCATAAGGGACAGATAATATTGCAGCTCACTGTGACCTATTAATATTATTCCTTCTCCATTGGAATCATACTGTGGCCTTCCATATATTGATCTTCCAAAAAGGTCTCTATTGTTAGCATGGGCTTCTCCAACATGGAGCCTTTTTCAAAGGGTTGATGAGGTGTATGATCCTTATTGGGATAGAGGTGCAACAAGTATGTGTTAGGGTCCCTATTTGGAAATGGAAATTGTAGCTACTTGGCACAATCTAGTGTATTGTAGCATATTATTAGATCAAGCTACCAATCTCCTCAACCATCTATTGAAGGTGTCAATCTTGAGAGGAGAAAATTGTGTCCATTGATGGAAAGTAGGAAGCTAGGTGCATATATGATATGTCCACGTGGCATGAACTAATGGATTTCAACAATGTTTGCACTTTGGTGAATAAAACCACTCAACACTTTAGCCATCCACCAATTGGCCATAATCACTAATCTTTGGGGCAAGTTGATCTACACTTTCAATGTTGATTGATGTTTAAGTAAAGCCTATAGATATCAAGTAGTTTTATCAAATGGTTTTGGTGAAACCATGTGGTGTGATCTAATGAACTTTGGTGGATGTAGGTACTTCGATAAATCATACCATTCAACACTTTAGTAGTCTACTTATTTTCTCAAGTTGTTGATCTTCAAGGTGAATCAAAGGATATATAGTCAAGTGCAAAAACATAAGTTTACACGACATGTCTTAGTTGGATTTTGAAGTAAAATATGTTCAAGTAATTTTGGGTTGAAGAGAAGATCTCCCTTGACCATTAATATTGATGTAAAATTGATCTAGACCATTAATTGAGTTGGGTTAGAGTGAATTATAAGGGATGATCAATTAGATTTTACAGAACTATGTGGTGTCATCTAGTAGATTTTGGTAGATTGGTCCACCTTCCACCTTGATAGTTCATTTATCCATTGATATCATTGATCATCAAATCCAAAGCATCTCAATTGTTAATCTTGTCTTTTGTTTAGGAAATTAAGGTGGTGGATCCAAGTAATGATTAGGAAACATTTGAAGGACACTTGGCATAGTAAGATTAACTCTTATTGTTCAAGGATTTTTCTTGTAAGAGTATAGTTTTAGAGGCAAACCATGATTTGGATGCCAAGTTGCTACTTGGGAAGATGGTAGTTGAGAGCTGATTTTTTCCCATAGTGTTCATGGAAACTGAGGAGATTGACTCCCTAAGTTATGGGATGTTTTCTAGCCATTTAATTGGCATTAGAAATCAACAAATTTAGGTCTCTCCAGGCATTATGTGTTTGCATTTGAGGAATATTTTTCCCTGTTCTGCAAAAAAATTGATCCAAAGGAATGTCCTATAGTGCATGAGGTGTGGGCATCATGATATTCAGCCCTCCAAGTATTGAATTTCTCCTTTGAGATGCAATGTGGCAATCATAACATACTTGAAGGTTCTTAACAACTCTAATAGTTGTACCAAGGGCCATGTTTAACAAACCAAATGCAATTTCTAACATTTCGTTGTAGTAGAAGCATACCACTGCCTCAATGCTTGAACCAGCAGTAATACATTTTTTTTCATCTGAGCACAATATCTTTTCAAACATGCTCCAACATTCAAAAATTTGTTATTTCCATTAGAAGTATTGTCCTTTAACCTCTTAAAAAGTGAAATTCTTTATGAGATGGACTTTGAATAAGATCTAACAAAATAACTCCATGAGACGAGTTGCATTAAACTTGAATTCTCTTTTCTAGTATTCAATGTGATATATATTTTGTTTTATAGAAAAAACCACTGATGCTTGACATTAGGGAAGAACGAAAGCACTACAACAATACCAATGAAGTACATGTGCAACAATCTTGGAGATGAATTTAGATGTAGTGTGGCAATCAGAACATACTTGAAGGTTCTTAGCAACTCTAATAGTTGTACCAGGGGCCATGTTTAACAAACCAAATGCAATTGCTAACTTTTCACTATGGTGGCAGATAAATGATGCACATGGTTGGCCCTATTAAATAGAGAATATTAAACTATTCTCGAAACAAAGAGGAGATCAATAAGGTAATGCACTTTTCAATATAATTTTTGAATGAATAATTTTTTTTTCAAAAACTATAGGGTTTCATTGCAATTTCGACGAACGTAGCCCGACGAACCACAAAAATGTGCGATGAGGTTGTTGTACATGCGACATAGCTTTCGTCGTAATGGAAACTCCACCTCGTCGAAAAAAGGACGAATGTTTGGTGTTTTTTCGACGCTTTCAAATGGACACTCTACAACATTTTTTGTTTTTTTTCGTCGATAGATGGATGAAGTTATGTCAATTTTGCGATGGACACCACCAACATTTTCTATGGTGTTGACCGATGATGTTAGTTCATGATTTTGACGAATAAAAGGTGGTCGTTAAAGCGACAAAATTTAAAATAGTGTTGCGTCAGTAATTCGACAATATTTTGTCGATATGACACCAAACATTTGTCAAAATTTGTAGTCAAATATAGTAGTGTTCCTTGTTTGTTTCCTTGGCATGGTGGATAATTTCACCTATAGCATTGTAATGAGACAAATATTATTTCCTAAAAAATGAATCCATACAAATAAATGAAATATATGTCATTCAAGGCATCATACAAAATACTTACAATCATCTTGTAGAAGACGTTTTCTAGCATAGAAAAAGGTCATATGAATTTTTCTAATGGAATACCTCAAAGAAATGTGGTAATGTGCAATGCCATGATTGCAAGATAGGCTCAAAATGGAAGCATAGACAAGGCATACGTTTCCCATCACCATGAGACCCCATTTCTACGATGCATATGCTGCCCCTACCTTTTCAAGCCTACCACATTGGCAAGCTAGTGGTCAAGGAAAACTTTAGTGGCAAATCTTCGCCAATTGGTGAATTATAGGAATCGGCTAAGTCAAAATTGGTGAATTCTCGCTCCCAACAGGGTGTCCAAATCGCCCGAATTTTACAAAGTATAGTTCCAATGCATGTCCATTCGCCAATGAGTTTTTTTATGAGGCATATTTAAGCAACAAATTTTCCATTGTCAAAATACACGTTTCAATTGGACCAACTAATATTTTCGCCTAGAATCTCGAAAGCAATTAATAAAACACCTACATATTCGCCAATACTATTAAAACAACATTGTATCAGGACCCATTTTTCCAAATAAAATTTACAAATAGTTTCTTGTGAAGACCCATTTCGCCAATTAAAATTTATAAATAGTTGCTCATGAGGACCTATTTCACCAATAACATTAACAAATAATTACATTTGAGGACACATTTTTCCTTCAAAATTACAATGTATCATTCTATAAGCAAGCAGGATTTTCCAAATATTTAATATACCATTTAAAAATCCTGCAGAATTTTCCAAATATGGAATCATGGATTGATATAAATACAATCGAAAGTGTCATTTATTCTTACACATTTTGTTTAGTTCTAAGGTTCTACTTCTCCATTCGAAAGTTAGCGAAAGCCAAAAACATAGACTTAAAAGGTGAGTGATCATTTATTCATAGTGTTATTAGTTATCATAATAAGTTTTCTTTATCTCTTTTCCATTCTTGCTTCAACAAAGTGGACCTTAGAAGTTAGAACCAAACTATGAAGTTTCAAAGTTTTTGAAACCTCTGACCCACCGAGTACTAAGTAGAAAGATGACCAAGAAAGACTTGCAACTCAACAAAGTGAACCATCAACCAAGTCGGGGAATCATGAAGTTATGAAAATTTAGAACTCTGTGACAAGGTTATATAACTCTGAGGACTAGCAACTAAGTTTAGGAAAAGCCAAATATTTTATATTGTATTCCATGGTATTGAATTTGATATGTGATTTTGCACCATATTTAAAGAACAACACTTATCACACTAATAAATTCCTATTGTATTTCCATTCACACAATCTTTGATAAATCACTGAAAGGAATATTATTAATCCATTCCTTGAACATAAATAAATACAATTGAAAGTATCATTTATTCAGAAGTCAACCAAAGCCGAAAACGTAGACTTAAAGGTGAGTGATCATTTCTTCATAGTGTTATTAGTTATAATAATAAATTTTATTTATCTCTTTTCCATTCTTGATTTAGTCTTAAAGATGATATTGAGTAGGGAATGGGATCTATATTATTATTCTTTGTCCTTAAACAAGAAGACATTTTTTTCCAATTTTTATTTGAAGTGAGAGATGCATATGTCGAGTGAATCAAAGATCATTTATCAAGCAACTCGAGCAGCAAGGGTAAGGCTCATGTCACTCCTTAGGGTGGTGAAGAGACTCTTGCTGCTTCTCAGACTCCTTCCACTCCTCAGGGTGGTAAGGCTCTTGCTGCTCCTCAGACTCATGCCGCTCCTTGGGTGGTGAAGAGACTCCTACTGCTTCTCAGACTCCTTCCGCTCCTCAGGGTGGTAAGGCTCCTGCCACTCCTCAGGGTGGTGAAGAGACTCCTGCCGCTCCTCAGGGTGGTGAAGATACTGAGAGGCCATCAAAACACAAAAAATTTAGATGTACCATACAGTCTTACTTTGGAATTTCCAAAGCTTCTGATCCATCAGGTCAGGATGGAGCTACATCATCAACTCTTCCACCAAATATTGGTAGCATTCCCTTTACCTCATCGCCACCGGAAGGTCAAGTTGATATTCTCATTGATTTAAATTAAAATGTATCAAATCAAGATAGCAATACCATAGAAGATGTTTGAAGTGATACCCTGGGCCCAGTTAGCCAAAATGAGATAATTGACTTGGATGAGGATGATGATGTTGGTAGCAAGAAAAGGAAAAGTAAACCAAAAAGGGGGCACGAGTGGGAAATGACAAGAAGTTTTCAACTTGTTTGGTTTTCAAATTACCCATTCATTGAACTAGTGGGGAAATCAAATGATATTGAAAATGCAAAATTGGACAGATGTATGATTTGTACATGGAAATGTGGAAGAGACAAAATGTTGCACCTAAAGATTGACACCATAGAAAAGCATATAGGTAAAGTTTATGAAAAACAAATCATAGATAGAAAGGAACAATCAGTCATATGATGGAAATCAAAGGAAGAATCTCTCCATGTTAGGTATGTCACGGATTATGAAGTGCATCACCAAAAACTATTGAAGCTTGGTGCATGTAAAGGTACACTTGGTGCTCAATTTGGGAAAGAAATGGAAGTAGAAAATCTGTCAAAAATTGTTCAGATGACTGTTGTTTTTCATATTTTGTCTAGAGGGTGTCCTATGATAGACTACCCAGAATGTTTTGGTTTATTATTTTTTTTAATATTCCTCACTATCCCTACTCACATTGGTTAGTAAACGCTAGATGGGAATGGAAAACTGTCTTGCTGCAGTGGAAAAGGAAGATTTAAAGGTTAAAGTAAAAGAGTCAAATTTCATTGCATTATCTTTAGATTAAGTTACTATGGTAGACAATACTTCTTGGGTCTATATGCATTTGTATATTGTACAACAACATGTTCTCCAAGCTCATCTTCTCTATGTTCATAAAATGAAGGATAGTTCAACATCGCAAAATATATTTGAACTAGTCAAGAAATATTTGAATGAAATTGCAGGTATGGATGAGTTGACAATTGCCAAAAAGTTGGTGTGTGTAGGAGTTGATGGAGCTGCAATGATGCAAGGTCAAAGGACCAGTGTTTGCACAAAGTTATAAACTACTTGTGCACCATGCATGCTTGGCATTCACTACATGGCCCACATAATGAATATAGCATTCAAAATTGTAAGCAAGTTTCCTACAGTATCAAAATTCAAAAATATAGTCCGCAAGATCCACACATACTTCTGCCGAAGTCCTAAACGTTTCACATAATTTCAAAATTTTGTTGAGGGAATAACACCAGGAAACAAGATTCTCAAGGATGTTGATACCAGATGGATCTCCCCGCTTGGACCAATGCAACGAGTTCTTTCAGAATATCAATCCTTGATTGGAGTGATGTACGAGCATCGCAGCACAGTTGACAAAGCTCTTGACCACTTATATAGGTTAAGCGATATAGAGACACTCTTGACTTTAACTAGTCTTCTCCCCATGTTGGATGTGGTGGACAAGCTTATGAAGAAATCCCAAGACAGAACTATGTATATTGATGAATATTCCAATCTACATAAACATACATGCTTGGCCCTCGATCATCTATATCTAGATCTAACACAAGATGGCCCAAATTATTTCATGTGGCAGAAAATTACTGATTTGAATGATCCTGACAATTATTTATAGTTTAATGCAAGTGGGAACTTATGCATCTTTGTACATGGATATGAGATATAAATGTACCAATGTAAGATAGTCAGGCGCTCTACCAGAGAAGTAGCTATTAACGCGAAATATTTTCAAGGTATTGTTAAATCTGTTGGTGATAATTTGAAGGAAATTGCAAAATTTCTTTCCTCAGAGATTTGTGAAAGATTCCCTCGACATGAAATACTTGAAGCCATGAGTATTGTGTATCCTCAATTTTTGGAAAACCAAGATAACCCAACATATTTTCATTCTCAGGTAAAAATCTTGATCGAACAATTTTTGAAAACTGTAACATACAATGAGCAGAAAATAGAATGAATTTTAGATGAAGCTAAGCTTAGAAAATAATGTAGGAATTTTTTAATAGCTATGAAGGACCAGTATAAATCTATAGGAAAGCACAATTCCTTTGAATCGGGATCAATAAAAAAGGTTTGGACAAACTTAGGTCAGAGTGAAATATCGTGTGGTTCGATATTAAAATATTTCAAACTTGTTAATTTATGTCAAACAATGATATTGGGGTCGATGGAGGATGGGATAGTTTTCAATACATTGGGGTTTTTGAAATCAAAGTTAAGAAACAAACTCGACAAGAATTTGGAAAATTGCTTGAGGATGAAAGGAACTGCATATAATGTCAGAAATTTTCCTTTTCAAAGGGCACTCTCAATCTGGAGGTCCACATGTGAAAGAAGAGGGATCGGGTTGTGCAACACTCCAATTCCAAAGGCTAGTACTGGTGGCACTAGCACTAACAATGGGACTCGAATAGATGACATTGAAAAAAATGACACAATGAATGTTGAATTTGAGACATAGTCCGAAGAAAATGAAGAGCAGACTTGGAATCAAATTCAAGACGACTCTTTTACTTTATCTGGTGATGAATGTCAGTTTGAGGACCCTGATGTCATTTGGGAAATGGAAGATAATTAGCAGCTTTTAGGTATTTATACTACACTTCATGGATCAATTTCCATTGTTCCATATTGTAGTTGATGATATTTTCTATTGTATTCAATGAAATTGTGAATCATTGCACTTCATTATATTTTATTTTATATTGCACTTCATGTCATCATGAATCATATTCCAAAGTCAAAATGTAGTTGATGATATTTTATGTTGTATTCCATGAAATTGAGATATTTAAATTTTATATTGTATTTTATATTTTATATTAGTATGTACATAGCATTCAATGAGGTGTCAGATGACTGTGCCTTCAAAAGGAAAGATAAGTCAATAATGTCATGTGGTTGTTGAAACTTGGAACCTTAGAACCAAAGTCTGAAGTTTCAAAGTTTTTGAAACCTCCGACCCAGTGACCCACTGACTAGAAAGATGACCACCAAAGACTTGCAACTCAACAAAGTGAACCATCAACCAAGTCGAGGAATCGGGAAGTTATGACAATTTAGAAATCCGTGACAAGGTTATAGAACTCTGAGGACTAATGACTAAGCCTATTTTGATCCCTTATTTTGAGTCTATCATCTCTCTAGCTGTAAAATTTTACATGAATTATTAATGAAATTTGATCAATGATCTTTCATTAATCTTCTTTGTCATTAATATTATGCAATATGCATTGATGTATGTTTTAATTATGGCTCTGGTTTAATGAACCAGTTAAAGTACCTTGATTAAATCATTAAAGCATGAATTCATATAAATGTTTAGTGGATCTTCTAAGTAGTCATGGAGATTGAGTATTGATGTGTGAATAGTATTAGTAGCATATTAACAATAGTATTAGTAGCATATACAACAATGAACATCAGCAATCGTTTAAAGTGTATCTAGAAGTTGAAACCACTACCAAACTTTTTCTTCAAATGATATAATAAACAATATAGATAATTGAATATCAACATATTACTAAAGTCATAATTTAACCTTTTAAATTGATTATCACATGAAGGAATACATAGAGGCATTGGCAATGCAAAATCTTGCTCAAAGACAACTTTGCACAAAGCTGAGTTGGAACTTGGAAACTCATATTATCAAAATTAAATCACTGGATCACCTTTTTTAGCAACTTCCACTCTTCAGTTGTTGGAATTGTTATTTTTTCTAACTGATGTTGTTTGACTTGAAGATTTGTTAACAATTCATGATTCAAATTGGAACCTGCCTTGGATTCTTCAGTCAATTTTGCACTTAGGGTTAGCAATGGTTTGATGGAATCCAAATAGGTCACCACATCTGGGTTCTGAGGAAACTGGTCCAAATAAATCTTCCTTGCATCCTCCACCTTCTTTCTGAAATCATTCCATCCAACGAATCGCTCATTTGTGTCAAAAGCCTCTGGTAAACCAAGCTCTGCAAAGTTCCTTAACTTTTCATCCACCTTCTTCATCTTGTCTATAGCCAAATGCAAATATTTCTCTATTTCACGCATTCTCAAAATATTTTCAATAACAAATGACAACACCATTGATGTAGCAAGATGATTAGTAATCCCTTTTGATTTCAAAACATTGTCACTGGCTTTGTAGACTATTTGTCAAATTTGATTTGCTGATTTCTCTAATGCTAGCACATTTTTGTTCTCCATTAAATATTTTGTGAGCTTCTTATGATGTTATCTAATAGCATCAATCAATTGAGACATGTCACACAAATGATCAATCCCCTGCATTATTTCATCCCAGATCTTTTGTTTCATATGCCCCATTGTTTCTCTACAAATTGAAGATAAGTTATTTTGACAAGACTTAATTTCATTTTTTGCTTCCAGCAACTCTACCTCCAATCTTTTATTTCTTTTTCTCTCCTCCAATTTTTGTTCCCACTGTGCATTTCCATTTGCAATGCTTAGTCTTAATTTTTCTGAAGTGGATTTTTCCTCATCATATTTCTTGTTGCTCTCATCTAGCCTTTGATTCAATTCATTCACTGCAGTCTCATTCTGCTTATCCTCTTTGCTTGTTAATGTAGAGGTAGATTTTTTAATTCTTTTTTCTAATTCATTACTTTTGTTATCTGTTGCTTTCCTCTTTGCTTTCTCATTTCCTAGGTCTGCCTATAACTTTTCAATTTGAGTATGCAACCTTTTTTTCTCTCTATCTTGCTTCAACAATGATGTGTACACCAATTCATTATTCTTCTTTGATACATTAATTTTGTTAGTATTTCTGAGTCTAGAAAAATTCAATTGAAAATTGTTCACCTGGAATTTAGATGGATCCATATGATTTGTTGGTTTGTTTTGAATTGTGGGAACAAGAAATGTGTACTCCATGATTTATTTACTTGTGTCAAATGTGGGTAATACCATGGTTGTTGTAGGCTATGAAGTTAGAGCAGACACACTCTCCATCAGTTGCTTCTTTTCTTTTTTATTCAATTCTAATTTCTTTCTAAACTCTTCAATGTAATCAAAACTCGGGGATGCAGGAACAATGGAATGCTTGAATGGCGAAGGAATAAGAGTACTTACAGTTACTAATGATGTCGCAACTAGACTAACTGGCATTGGGGGAGAGCCTGGAAATAACTCCTTTGTGGTGGATCCACTGGTAGTGTGACTTGGAGTTGGACCTATCAAAATCCTTTGCCTCTTATGTATGCCTTGATTGCCTGGTGTTTATGTGGTATATTGTGTTGTCCTCTTGTGTGTAATTTTTTGTTGTAGCACATGTTAACCACTACTAGTACTACTACCCATACCATCGCCACCAGAGGCATCTGAGGCAGTGCCAGTTGCACTAATCCCTCCACCATGGGCATGTCCTAGTCGTGATTGTGTCTGACCATGAGGATGAGGATTTGAACTTGAAGCTCTAAAAAATTGACCTGTATACCCTAGGTCTACTTTTTCACCTCCAACCACAAGGCTAGATTTATCAATTGGTTTTCTATGCTCTATATCTATTACCATCCAAGGGCCTTGTCTTTGGGACCCCAAAGGACTGCCTTCATAACCCATTTTTTCAGCTATGGTTGCTCCTGTAGTAAATGCTTCTTTTGTGGCCTCACTTAAACCAAGTTTCAAATTGACATGGCTTTCTTCTTTTCTATCATCATCAATTTTTTCATCTTCTTGTTCATTTGAATGCTCTATATTCCATAATTTACTAAACTCAAGATCTTCTTCGTTATCTCTATACTCTGCAAGAGCTCTTGGATCACCTAGGTCCTTCCTCATAGACCAAAAGGCAGTAATTTTTTATCATGACCAATTTTTTTTTGTAACTTCCTTCTCTAGAGAATTTGGCATTTTTACTCTACTAGATGGTTTATGACTTTTTTCATAAAAAATTGTTGTACCTCCTAATTTTCTTTCAATGCAATGCCATAATTTCTACTAACAATTGTTCAAAAGAAATACCATTCTCAATAGCACTTTTCTCCATTGCTACTTTGACCTCATCCCAAGAATCCTTGTTTCTCAAGTTTTCAAGCAAGGGTTTACTTTACTGTTGAATTCTACTTCCAGCATTCTTATTGAGTACAATCATTGATTTAATGGTGTCACATGGATCATATTACCAATGACAGATAGCATCAAAATCAAAAAAAATCAAAAGATCATGTGCCACACTTAATGCTTTTCTCTCGAATGTGATCCCTCCACATGAAAAAGGTAAAGAAGGAAATAAGGTCTTCTTTCCCTGACTAGTAAAGTGTCTTTCATCAGTACTCTGCATCTACCTTCCATATTCCAAAGAAAAAACCCTTCATGTCACATGTATTGGAAGTTTGTATGGTTGTACTTCTAATCCATAAAATCTTAGCACAATATATTCTTCCATAAAGTACCAATTAGCCAATTGTATTTCTTTTCCTAGTTGAATGCAGTTTCTACATGACATAGGCAATCTAGGCATTGGAGTATTTGTAATTGCTTGATGCAATGGAGCCAAAAAGTAGTCTACAAAATGACTGTAGTTCCTTCGAGAATCATGCAACCTTATAATAGTGGTCCATTCATATACTGGAGCCATTTTCCTTTGCTCAGGATTACTATTACCATAGGGCTAAATCTGAAGCTTGTTGATCTGAAACATTCCTCTGAATTTGAATAGAAAAAGATAGTACAAGTAGGTTGTGAACCTAAATGTCTTAGTGGAACCTCCTTTAATCATTAAAAATTGAATATGCATGGATTCTCCAATGTGCTCAATAAAATTATATTTGTCATGTGGAACACCATAATGGATATTATACACCATTTCAAGGATGCATGCACCCACTTCCAAATTGCTATCCAGTCCGAGGAAAAATGCTAGCATGGAAATAGTGTCCTGAACCCATGGTTTAAAAATATCCAAATCATAAGGAGGCTTATGATCACCTTTCAATTTGTTTCTATCCTGAACAATTCTATTTAAGAAAGAATTTTTATCCATTTCATCCACTGCTTCATAATCACTAGCAAGCTTTTCTAGGTCAATGTGGACATTTCCAAATTTTTCGGTTGTAAACCCCAAGCCCAACACTTTTCCAATTTTTTTTGCATTAATGGATAACAATTCTTCTTTGCTATCTTTATTAACAATTTCTCTTTTTTTATCATCATAATTTAGGGCACAGACCATGATAAATTCTAGGCAAGGGAAAACCTCATGTAACATCATGCACCCTAATCCAGTTACCCATGGTGCACTAATACTATTAACTTACAATTGCATTTTCTTTGTATCCTTGTTCTCAGATGAAAATCTAAGTTCTGAGGTATGCCTACCATAGGTTTTAGGATCATAAATATCATGGTATTCATCAGTGAAACCTGGGGTTTTAAGCAATTTTACATAATGTATTTTTTTATCCAACATTGCTCTAGTGGTATTGGTGGTAGACATGTTGATACAATCAACAATATGAAATTTTTGAATTCCCTATTAGTCCTTAATTTTTTTTAATTCTTAAGCCTCTTAACCCTAAACCTAAACTTCGAAGTTTGACAAAATAATATTTTAAGAAACGTCAAGCGATGAAACATAGCCACATGAATTCTTTAACTTACCTGGATTTTGAATTTTGATTCTTGCAGTTGAAACTACGTTGAAGCTTGAAATTGGGTTATTGGAATGGCTTTGTTGGAAGTGGAACTGTGGAACCAAGAACAGGGTGGTGCACTGCAATGAGCAAATTGAATGACACCGAAATGTCTACTCATTACTTATGGACTACACAGTACACAATTAGGTAGTACAATGTACATGGCTGACAACATTTAAAACAAGCCATTAAAAACAATGATTTACTCCTACATTGACAACAAATTCTAAACCGTTGATCTCTGTTAATCTAATGGTTATAGGGTGATTCTAGAGGTTTAATTTTGCAAGCGTAGCGCTCTGTGCATTTCATTCTGGAATGCAACTACAACCATACATCAAATGTTCATTGAATGGTTGAGTAATTTATGATATAAATAATAAACATAAAACATGTGTTTTAAATTTCCTTTAAAGTTTAATGCACTAGGATTGACATCAAGGCCAAGGGGTCGGAGACCGAAAACTTAACATTTCAAAGGCCTTAATAAAATGAATTACAATGTCACATTAATAGCACAACCATTTATTTTATTACAACTGAATTACAATGTCACATTAATAGCACAACCATTTATTTTATTACAACTGAATTACAATGTCACATTATTACATAGTACAAATACAAATGTAAGCGCAAGCACCAAACTTATGTTGGACTGCTGGTGAAAATTTGAAAATGTAAATGTGATACATGTATCTATGTCACTCTGAAAATAAATGGAACTTTCTAGGTCAACCATGAGCTCTAAAAATAAACACATGGGACTTGTCGAGTCATCCATATGCTCTAAAAAATAAATGCATGGGGAAAGGGGGCCTAATCAAACTGGGGAAATGAGAGTTGTGAAGATACAAAATGTACTTATCCCCTTTCAGAACCAGACTCATGTAGAAGATGAGGGGTTATAAAATTTCTCCCATGTAGAACATGAGCATTGAAAATGAATGCATGGGGCTTGCCTGGTAAGCCATGGTGTCTTAAAATAAATGCAAGAGACTCTCTTGGCCAACCATGTAGACGATGAGGGGTAGTAAAACTGCTCCCATCTTCTATTTGCAACCTCCATGCATTGGGATATCACTTATCTCCATCAAAGCTCCTCATCCTAGTTCAAAACTTGTCTGAGAAGTCAAGTGAACCAAATCAACTTCTTTCCAATTCCACCCATTATGAACTTGAATAAAATTGGTCTTTTACTTTGTAACTACGTAACTGGAGGTAAGATAATTTAGAGCATCCCCAATAATACCGCATCATCTTCTTCCTGAATCCTTATTAAGTTATTAACCCTACAAAATGAAAACCCTTATGACAATTAAACAAATGATTTTAGTTGTGCTTACTATCCTTATTTATGGGCCAAAAGTGCCACCAAAAGTTCCACTACTAGCCTGATACCTTGTACACCTCACACATGTCACGTGTGAGCTCTGAGGTTGTGTATAATTACTACTGACAACTTATTAATAATTGTGATTCACACAAACCAAAAATCCAACTTAATCGGTACCTCAAGATGGCTACATGCAAAGTTGCAAATTGTAGCTCAAGCTGACAAGCTATCAATTGTCAAATTTGGCCGTGCCATGCAAGCTGTCGATTGTCAAAATCACTGGATTATTGACATCATCATCTACAATTCTATAGTACTTTATGCAGTTTTCAATATAAAGTTATCCAATCAATCACTCTAGTTATGCATATGGTATTAATCTGCGCCACTGCCCAGTACCACAGCCAAATTGAGAATTTCAATAGAATAAATGAAAGGTAGATTACTTTGATGCATTGAAAAGAGAGAATTAAATGTCTTGTTTTACCTTAATGATTATCAATTTCCTAGCTAATAAGTCACAATAAATTTTTCTCACTTATGATCGGAACTATATGTTGATTTCTAAAACCAATCATTAATAAAATCTCAACCATTGATTTCTGAAAATCTAACGGTTCTACTATTATTCCGAAGGTTTCAGTTCGCAAGTCTAGTACTTCAAGGATTTACTTTTGGAATGCATCTATAGCCATCCATCAGAAATTCATTGAACGGTCCCTCTTTTAAAACAAACTTTATCCACGTGCATAATTTAAAATGGGGACATCGCTAGGTTGATGAGACTCGACCCTTAGGATTAAAGAGTTAATATTTAAGGCTTTTTCATAAAGTATTTTGGTCTAACTTAGGCAATATCAAATGGTAAACAAGAGCAGGATGACTGACAGACCTAAATAATTAATAAAATCTCAACCATTGATTTATGAAAATCTAACGGTTCTAGTGTAATTTTGAATGTTTCAATTCACAAATCTAGTGCTTGAGAGATATACTTCTAGAATGCAACTACAACCATCCATCAAAAATTCATTGAACAGTCATGGTCCATAATGTCGCATGGTCACTGAAACTTGGAACCTTAGAACCAAAGTCTAAAGTTTTGAAGTTTTTGAAACCTCTGACCCACCGACTACAAAGATGACCAAGAAAGACTTGCAACTAAGGTTAGGAAAATTTGCACTGACACTCACCACTGTATTTTTTTTATGAGTTTGATATTATGTTTAAATCGCCAATGTTTTTTTTCTTAATCATTTGAAAATAGGTTTAATTTGCCAATGAATTTTAATTTTTTTGAAAAAAAGTTTTAATCGCCAACAAAATTATTTTTTCTAGTTTGAAAACAAGTTTAATTCGCCAATGGAAAAAATTTAGTGGTTTTTAAAAATTTACATTTTTCCAATATTTTCCATTAACTTCTGGCGATTAAAAAAGATACGCCAATGGACATTTTTTTCATAAAAAATGAAAAAAATTGCCACTGAAATTAATATTTTTATCGAGAAGTATACAAGATTCGCCAGGATTTTACACCTTCACCGAGGGAGGGGTTTCTTAAATTTTTCCCTACTAGTGGTGCTCCACTAGCTTGCCAATGCGGTAGGGTTGACAAGGTAGGGGCAATGTATGCCTCATAGAAATGGGGTCTCATGGTGATATATCACCGTGAGTCCCCATTTATATGAGGCATATGTTTCCCTCACCATGAGTCCCCATTTCTATGAGGCATACGCTGCCCCTACATTGTCAACCCTACCGCATTGGCAAGCTAGTGAGCTCACTAGCTTGCCAATGTGGTAGGGTTGACAAGATAGGGGAAGCATATGCCTCATAGAAATGGGGACTTAGGGTGAATGATGCATATGCTTCCCCTAACTTGTCAACCCTACCGCATTGGCAAGCTAGTGAATCATCGTGAGTCCCCATTTCTACAAGGCATATGCTTCCCCTACCTTGTCAACCCCTCTGCATTGGCAAGCTAGTGAGCTCACTAGCTTTCCAATGCAATAGGGTTGAAAAGGTAGGGAAAGCATATGCCTCATAGCAATGGGGTCTCACGGTACCATTTCTATGAAGCATATGTTGCCCCTACCTTGTCAACCCTATCGCATTGGCAAGCTAGTGAGCTCACTAGCTTTCCAATGCTCCACTAGCTTGCCAATGCGATAGGGTTGACAAGGTAGGGGCAATGTAAGCCTCCATCACCATGAGACCCCATTTCTATGAGGCATACACTACCCCTACCTTGTCAACCCTACTACATTGGCAAGCCAGTGAGCTCACTAGCTTGTCAATGCTCCACTAGCTTGCCAATGCAGTAGGGTTGACAAAGTAGGGATAGCATATGCCTCATATAAATTGGTTATCACAGTGATGTACATCACCGTGAGACCCCATTTCTATGAGGCATACACTGCCCCTACCTTCTCAACCCTACTGAATCACTAGCTTGTCAATGCTCCATCACTAGCTTGCAATTTGGTAGGGTTGACAAGGTAGGGGCAGCGTATGCCTCATAGAAATGGGGTCTGACAGTGATATGCAATGTATGCCTCATAGAAATGGGGCCTCACAGTGATATGTAGCATATTCCTCATAGAAATGGGGTCTCACAATGATACGCATCATTGTGAGACCCCATTTCTATGAGGCATACACTGCCCCTACCTTATCAACCCTACCTTATTGGCAAGCTAGTGAGCTCACTAGCTTTCCAATGCTCCACTAGCTTGCCAATGCGGTAGGGTTGACAAGGTAGGGGTAGTGTATGCCTCATAGAAATGGGGTCTCATGGTGATGCATATCACCATGAGACCCCATTTCTATGAGGCATACCATCACTGTGAGACCCCATTTCTATGAGGCATACGATGCCCCATATGCATCACCATGAGACCTCATTTCTATGAGGCATACGCTGCCCCTACCTTATCAACCCTACCGCATTGGCAAGCTAGTGAGCTCACTAGCTTTCCAAGCTCACTAGCTAGTGAGCTCACTAGCTTGCCAAGCTCACTAGCTTGCCAAGCTCACTAGCTTGTCAATGCTACCACATTTTGCATACATTTATATGAAAAAATTATTGTCAAACAATTCAAATGCCTTGTCCATGCTTCCATTTTGAGCCATGATTGCAAGATAGGTTGCACTTTTCCCCATGTTGCTAACTTAGCCTTGAATAAAGAGTCTTGAAATAGTGGAGAGAAGGGTTAGAATCCCTTGTAGGTAGACTAATCAAGGAAACATTTAAAATATATCACAACATAAGTGATGAGGTAAGTTTAGTGATGAGGTAAATTTAAAAATAGAGATGAAAACCAAAATATATTCAAAGATCTATCAATGTGGGAGGAGTATATTCCAATTTTTTAGAGTCATACATGGAAAATTTGGTAGCATAGACAAGGCAATCAACTGCTTGGTATAACTGTTTAAAAAAATACATCAATGATATATGTCCTCGTGGACTATAATGATTGCAGGATATGCACAAAATAGATTTATTGAAAAGGCTTTAGAAAATATCAAGCATATGCAAATTTTAGGTATAAAACCAAATTCAACTACATTTTCCAACATCCCCCATGCCTCTACCAAAATAAAATCTTTGGAGAGTGGTATGCACATCCATAGTAAAGGATTGAGAAATGATGTATTATTTTACTTCCTTATAACTCATGTCATATATATGTGTATACAAAATGTGGAAGCATACACAAGGTAAGTCAATTGTTTAACAAAAAATGCCTCAAAGAGATGTGGTTTAAAAATGTAATTGGAAGGTGTAAAGAATTGTGTAATTTAAAATGTGCATTGACAGGCTAAGGTTATAATCACAAACAAAAAATTATCAACATGGAATATGAAAAATAAAAAAAATGAAAGCAAGCCATAATAGAATGAAAGAAAATGTGTAAGACTTCACATACCTAAAAACCTATAGTTTCAAATGGAGGAGTTCTACCCATTTATGTAGCCTTTGCTTCTTCTTTCTTCGAACTCCTCAATAATTTGACTTTTTCAAATTCTTGTTCTCCTCCAAAATTCAATTTTATATCACTCTTGAATGGAATTCATACTTGAATTGATATTATATTCCTTTCAACATGAAAACTCTATTATTTCATGCAAAGGTGGTGGAATGTGAGAAACATTCATCCACACTTCACAAAATTATCAAAAATATATTTTTTTTGTCAGAGCACGTGTAGAACCAAGAGAATATGCAAAATGTGGGCCTTGAGATCATGGGTATATTGAGTTTTTTTCCATTTATAGAGAAATTCAAAATGTGCACACATTATAACATGAGCGCGTTATGTCTTGTTAAAAGAATAGTCATATCTCTACTACTTCAAAATGCACTCGCATTATGATAAATTTTATTTTTCATAGCTTTCTTTTCTCTCTCTTTCTCTCTACCCTCTACCCTCAACCCACAACCATTAATCCCTCTACACTTAAACCCTCTACCCTCTACCCTCAATCCTAAACCCCCAAACCCTAAACCCTCTACCTTCAACCCTAAACCCTTAAACCTTCAACCCTCATCCCTCAACCCTATACCCTCAACCCAATACCCTAAACCATCAACCCTATACCTTCAATTATCAACCCTCTACCCTCTATCCTCTATATCTCTCCCACTCCCTCCCTCTCTCTCTCAATTCTCTCCCTCCTAGCCCCTCTCCCTCTCTCAAATCTCTCTCTCACTCA
>VDFB02354411.1:117846-237451 GCA_007258455.2 Sequoia sempervirens | reverse complement strand
CTCTCTCTCTCTCTCTCTCTCTCTCTCTCTCTCTCTCTTAAAATTCTCCCTCCATCTACATACAAGCATAATACATATGTACATGCGATCCTACATACATACAAGCATACATGTACATATGTAGATACAATCTTACATACATATAGGCATACATACAATATGCATGCATTGATACATACATACATACAAGCATACATGTACATATGTAGATACAATCTTACATACATATAGGCATACATACAATATACACACATTGATACATACATACATACATGGCATACAAGAATACATGTACATACAAACACACAAATATATAAACATACATTCAATAGAGTAGCATTTAACATAAAGCAATACATAACGCAACTGTGTTATACTGTGCTCATGTTATGTCTTGCTAGACATGTCCCACACAAATGCAAAAACCCATGTCAAAACTAAAATATAACATGAGTGCATTATAATGTGCACGTGTTATATCTTGCTTTGGGAATCCCCAAGCCTTAGGATTGGTATTTTCCTTGGAATACCAACCCAAAGGCTTGGAGGGCCTTCCCAACGACCAAAGACATGCTTTTGCAAATTCTACAATATTTCACATAATCGGGTTCGTGCTCACCGTCAAGATTGCATGTGTTTCAATGTTGAACAAATTGAACACCTACATAATGTTAGGTTATCTCTTAGCTATCCAATGATGTAATTTTTTTCACTTTTTGACAATGTTAAGCCTTTCATCTATAATTTATTTTGTTTGTGTCTCTGTTTTTGAAAAAAGCAATGTTTGGTGTTTTTATTGTTATAAATTAACCGTTCATTGAAATTTCAAATAAATTAAATTTTTGGAAACTAGACTCCATTATACAAATTAAAAAAAAAAATCAATTAGTTTCCAAAATTTGTAGGGGTAGCACAACCAAAATTCTATTTTTCAGGAAGCATCCACTTAGAAAATTAGTAAAAAATCATATATTCATTAAAAAATTATTAGAAAAATCATGCATCAACTACATACTATTAGCTAATTTCTCACTGGAGTGATTTTAAAAATACTAAAAAAAATTCACCATGCTAGGGATGTACAAAATTTGCTATGTTATGTTTTTTCTAACAAAAATAGCACCAATTTCTATGTGTCCCTCTTTTTGAACCCCTTAATCTCAACCATTTTTAAAATAAATTAGTAGTTTTAGAAAGTAGACTCGAGCACTTTGATCCTTGTTTTTGTTTCATCTCAAAATTTTGAGTGTAACTATCCTCAATTTCACGTCGAAGGCCAGTAATTCAAAAGTGGCCACTTAAGCCCCCTTTTTGGCCCCCCATATTTTTGCACTTACCCTTGTGTGTCCCTTATTTTTGGGTCGGGACTAAGATGCCACCTAGGGTGTCTTTGTCCCCCAAAGGTCTTGGGACCCTAATTTCAAAGGCACCTTCAATGGGCCCCTTTTTGGAGTTTGTGCCCCAAGTTTCATGCCTCGAGACTAAGATACCACCTAGGGAATCTTAGTCCCCCTTAGGTTATTTCTAGGATTTAATTTCAAATCTTGGTGGGATTTAGCCTCCTTTAATTAATGAATTCATATGTCAGCTTATTGTGGTGTAATTTCGGGATATTAAGCATGGATAAGTATAAATACAAGGATCTTTCACTCATTTTATCATCCAAGACATCAAGACTTTTGTGAGATCATTCCTAATAGAATAATTGAGTTCACAAGATAATTCAAGAGCAATTCATCAAGTATTTGCAACTTTCATCAAGATTCAAGCATCATATCAAAGATCTTCTTGCATCATGTGTGTTTTTGAGTTAACATTTGTGATCTAAGGTTTTGATCCAAGAAAATAATTCAAGTCAAGATCTATCAAGCATCTCTTTGATTCGAGATCTACATTCAAGCTAGCCACTTCACACAAGTTTGCAAATTTCATGGCAAGTGTTTGGTGAGTTGCAACATAGCACTTTTTTCATTCATCATTTCCCTCCTTTATTTCATTTCATTTCAAGCTTTAATTCCCAACAAGGGGTTTGACCAAGGAAAACCCCCATTTACTAACAATCAACAATTTTTTCCTCTCTTGCATGTTTCTGATTGCAGATTTAGGTTGAAGATCATTTGGAGTGCAAAGTTAAAAATTTGTAAAGTTTCATTGCAAAGTTGTCATCTTCACGAAAACTCACCTACAGGCCAGATCTGGAAGTTTTAGGACCTAAGATTCAAGAAGGAAGCGCATAAATTGAGCCTCAGGATCACATTTAGAGATTTCAAAAATGTAGAATGAGCCTAGTCAACAGCAAGGGTGCCTTAGTCCTCCCAAGGGAATTTTGCAAAGATTCTTTCGGATCTTGTTCTAACATTTTAAGATTATGCATTTCTCCTAAAAAATAGCAACAAGACTAAGACAACAGTAATGGCTTCTTAGTCCTCCCTGGTAAATTTTGACAGCATTTTTGTATTTCCATAATTCTCATCACATTTCTAGACTTCCCAGGTACACACATCATAACTTGTTGTTGCTTAATTTCATCATTTGCACTCATTATTTGGCTTGCATTGCTAGGTTTTGTAAGTTGAATGTTAAATTGTCTTTTCCAAGCTTTTGCTTGGTGGTGAACCACTCAAAGCTTAAAGAACCCCCTCCTAGGTCTTCATTGTTGAGAATTGACTCACCTTTGGGGTTGATAGTTAATCCAATTTTGGATCCTAGGACATTCTTAAATGAACTAAGGATAATAGTGGCATTTCCACCACCTATTTTATTTTTGGTTCATCACCAATGATCTGATCTTTAGAATGATTCTTCTACACATACTTAGGAGTTTTAGGGATCCTTTCTAGAGCTTCTTCCTCTTCAATCTATACTTCTTTCTCCTTACCTTCATCTTTGTCATTCTCTCTACAAGAGGACTCATCTAATTCATATCCATCTATCACCACTAAATTCTTCTTTAGGTCTTCATTCACTTTGACACTTGCACTCTCAACAATCTTCTTCAGCCTTGTGTTGTAGCACCAATAAGCTATGCTTCTTGTAGAATACCCAAGGAAGATACCTTCATCATATCTTGTATCAAACTTTCCTAAGTTTTCTTCATCCCTTTTGATATAGAATTTGCTTCCAAACACTCTAAAATATTTGAGAATAGGGATCCTTTCATACCACAACTCATAGGGATTCTTTGCACTATTTTCTCTTGCTTGTACTCTGTTACAAATATAGATAGTAGTATGGATTACATCTCTCTAGTAGATTTCTAGTAGGTTTTTCTCTTTCATCCTTGTTCTTGCAGCTTCTTGATCAGTACTATTCTTTCTTTCAACCACTCCATTCTACTGAGGATTCCTAAGGGTAGATAAATGCCTCTTTATTCCATGATTCTTACAAAAACTGTTAAACTCATTGGAGGTGAATTCTCCACCTTTGTCAGAACTCAAACATTTTATTTTTATATCCATTTCATTCTCAACCATAACTTTCAATTATTTAAACTTATCTAGAGCTTCTAATTTTTCTTTGATAAAAGTAACCCTTTTCATTCTAGAGTAATCATAAATTAATAGCATGAAATACCTATCACCTTAAAGACTTCTTACTCTAGTGTGAACACAAAGGTCTATATACACTAACTCCAACAGTCTGATAGTAGATTTTTCTTTCAATTTGGAACTTCTTGCTTGCTTCCCAATTTGTCATTCCTTGCAAAAAGAATTGATAGGCTTTATAGTATTTGGAAAATCTCTCACAGGTTGAACTAAATTGATCCTCACTAGGCTATCAAAATTGATGTGGTACATCCTTCTATTCCATAGCCTACTTTCATTAATCTGAGTCATAAAGCAATAACCATTAGCACATTTAAGATGATAAGCATTTCCATTATCCTTCTTTCAATAGCAACCATAGTTTTAGAGCCTTTTCTAATCTCACATACATCATCCTAAAACATAAGATTATAGCCTTTGCTACATATTTTTCCAACACTCAAGAGGTTATGCCTTAAACCCTTAACATAAAGAACATCATCTATATTATGATTTCCATCAAAACTAATTGAACCTTTTCCACATATATTAGCAGATGTATCATCACCAAACTTAACAAGACCTCCTTCATATTTCTCAACTCTAAAAAACTTATTTTTGCCACCATTCATATAATTTGAGCATCCATTGTCTATGATCCAATAGTTCTCCTCTCTAGCATGAAAAGTAGTCACCATAACATTATGACCTTCTTTTGAAGCACTTTACTTCACACACCTCTCAAAGTTAGAAGAATTAGATTCAACTTTCATAGCCATAAACAAACATTCACTATCCTCATCATCTGCATAGTCACATTCATCATCATATATACTAGCATCTTCTCTAACATAATAACTTTTCTTAGTTTTTTTACATTTGTTTTATTTATTCTTTTCATTTAAAGCTCTGTTTAGACATCTTGAAGCATAATGACATATCTTTCCACAACTAAAACATTTGAAAGGTAACTTACCTCTATATTTACCAGTACCCTTTTTCATTCTCACAAATATTTCTTCAACATCATCAAGATCCTCCTAATTTGATTCCTCAATCTTATCTGATTTCTCAACCTTAAAAGTTGTCTCAACTTTTGCATTACTTGAACCAAACTCTCTTAATTCAAAAGCAGTTAAAGTTCCAAGTAGTTGATCTCTAGAGTAATTGTTTGGATTCCAAAATTCTTCAATAGCAGAAACCTTATGACTATAGGATTTAGGCAGAGTTCTTAGTACCTTTTTTACCACCTCGTCATCTTCAAGATTTCCACAAGGCCTTTTGATGAAATTGATAGCTTTGTCCACTTTCTGCATATAGCTTGTAATTTTTTCATCCTCTGGCATCCACATATTTTCAAACATGATCTTTAGATCCTACATATTAGCTTGCTTGACCTTATAATATCCTTCATAAATACTTTCCAACTTTGTCCAGATTTCTTTATCAGTTTTCAAATTCATAACTTTCACAAGTTTAGTATTAGAAAGACCACTTAAAATATCATACCTTGCTTTACCATTTTTTCATAGGACTTGATCTTAACATCATTAATTGGACCATTTTTAGGCATAGTGTATCCAGTCACAACAGACTTCCAAACACCATATCCAAGGCACATCAGAAAACCTTCCATCCTTGTCTTCCAAAATGCATAATTTGATCCATCAAATAGAGTAGCATCTCTCTTATGCACCATCCTAGATCTACCTCAAGTGGTTAAGCTTTCTTCCAAGGAACCTTTCTCTAATACCAGTTGTTGAATGCATAAGACAATTGAGAGGAGGGGAATTAGTTGTACATTAAAATATCACATCGTAAGGGGGGAATAATACAATAGGAAAGAAAATGAATTAAACTAATTCAAACAAGATTAAGATCTCTAAACCCATTACTAATGAAATGTGAAATAAAAATCATGAATTCAATCAAATAAGCAATTACAAACCTTAACCAAATCCAGAACAACCAAATCTTACCATACCATGTTGAAGTTGTATTCGCATTGATGTTGAATTGCATTTCTATCAATGCAAAGCCTCCATTATGCATTGTGAAAGTTTCAATGTGTGTAGAATGTTGAACTAGAATGTGATGATAAATTGTAACGTGCTCAAGAAATAATTGTGCAACACTTCGCTATGTAAATTATAGATGATTTATGAGAGGGTAGAAGAGTCTTTTATATATTTCATGTTTTGAGATGAGTGATCGATATTTCATAGTAGAAGATCCTAATCAACAGTTCAAAACCATTGAGAGGAATTAGATGGGAAGAATCAATGGTTTTAGATTGCATAATCTATGTGATTGATGAAATCAAGTTGAGTATTTAGTGGGATTGAAGAAATAGATTGAGAGGTTAGTGAGATTGAAGAAATAGATTGAGAGGTTAGTGGGTTTGAAGAATAGATGAGTCTAAGTCAACTATTTAGAGTTAGGAATCAGTGATCATGATTTTCTCAATCATAAAAGGGGTGAAGATAATTAATTAATTAGTGTTTTTGAGTTGAACGTGCAAGTCATGTTCGACTTTAACAAATAAATTTATATTTGTTTGTTGACTATATTGAATGATGTTGAATAATTAATTTAATTATTCAGGTTTAGAAAGGGGAAAGTGGTTTCATTAAACTATTATGTAATAATAATTTAATTGATTTAGGAAAATAGGGTATATTAGCGACATAATTAAATAACTTGCATTATTTAATTAATCAAGAGGAATAAAGTTAGATAAATGATAAAAATGGTGAATTAATTAAATGATTTAAAGATTATTCAATTAATAGAGGAAAATAGGGTTTTTTATGTAAATGATGTGAAATATAGTGATATTAAATGATAATGATTTTGATGATGAAAAAATATCATTTAGGATGTGTGATAAGCGTTAGCTCATTTTTACATGTCTACATTTTGTCCCTCTTTGAGAACAAGTATTGGTCCCTTTGTTTCAAAGAATTCAATGTTAAGATCAAGATTTGAAAAAATTTATATGCCCCATTGTGCCTCAACAGTCAGTGAAAAGATTAATACAATGTTAGGTTTCCCCCTTGAGAAGTTGGCTGAAAAACATTATTTTTGGGTCTATTGTGTGGTCTCACAACATGCCCCAAGACTGAAAAGGCTTGGGGACCCAAGTGAAATATAACTTCTATGGCAGGATCTAATAAATTAGAAGATCACCAAAAGTGAAAAGAAAAGAGAAATCTTTGGTTTGAAAGAAAGTACTTCATATGGTAAGTGTTTCATACACCAGGTACCAGGTACCGAGAACACATAAAAGGAAAAAGGTAATGTAAAGTTCAAGTGAATGACTCCGGTCCGGTAAGATGGAGTCTGGTAAGTTGGAGTTCCGATATAATCGATGTCTGCGAAAGTAAGTGGGTAAAGCTGAATACCGGGTACCGAGTTGAAATGTGAAATGAAATGTTAATTTTTTAAAATGTTATAAATTGATCCCAGTGATCTAGTATACATGCAAGGATTTGTGATTTATTTATTTTTTGAAGCAAGTTTTATGGATTTTGTACTAACATTTGAATAATGGTTTTATTTATATGGTAGTATATTTGTTTAAAAGGGGATTTAATATTTGGAATTTTGTGATTGCAGGAGATATCGATTGTGATGCAAAGCTCGAGTATGGACGGTCAGGAAAATTTGAATCATGGATCGAGTTACATTCTAGTCAGGCTAGATGTTCTTGGAAAAATGATGAGAGAACTATGTAAATAATTGGAATAATTGGGATCCCGGTATTTCACTTACTTAGTGGTAGATTGTACCCACTTTTGAGGAAGCTCATCTCCAAGAACAAAGAACCTGATCCAAATCAAAAGGCGTAGGAACAAGATAACAAACTCATCATTCTGAATATATGGAGAGTTCCTATGTGCAATTCTGATTTAAGTTATTTTCTTGGCAAAGATTCCAAATGAAAAAGTAGAACCCGAAGAGCTTCAACGAGTAATTGGAGTTGACTTCCATTGACTTCAATTGCAATTCTCCTATTGGTCACAATATTCCATGGGCCTTGATTAGATTGGTCCCTTAGATTCCCTCTCATGTAGATTTCTTATCCTATCTGAGCATTATGGTCTATAAAAGGCCATAGGATGCTTAATTTTATTTTAAGTTCAGAATTTGTGGATGTTAGAGGAGCAAAAACTTCTTTTAAGTTTTGTTATTTTTTCCTATTTTTTGAACCATTCCAGTGTAAAACTTTGTATGCACATAGACATTAATTGATATCATATTTTTATGGATAGCTAACTATCTAAGTATCTTTTGTAGCTAGTTTTGTAAGTTCGATTGAACAAGACTGTATGTTGCACCATTTAAGGGTGCATACAGAACCTATTTGGTGTCCATAAACAAAATCCCATCTTTAAAAGCTTGCATCATTTTATATGTAGTTGTGAAGCAATTTGGTGAAATATAAAGTGGTTTGTTCTATTTTGATTAATTATCTAGGGCATACATGGAGAATAACCGAGAGAAACTTTTATTTTTTAGTATTTTTTTATGTTTTTCTTTAGATTAGATGTTTAATATTTTTGAAAATGCTCCAATATATATATATAAGTGAATGGAAATAGTTTTATTGAAAATATTTTATTTTCCATCAAATTGTTGAATTCTTAATGCTAAATTTACTTAAGTGATAGCAAGGAAATTGGTGATGATCTTTGAAGTTCAGTGTCAAATTTATTACTTTCCTGAATTTCAAGTTTATTTTTTATTAATTGGAAAGTGGATTTAAAATGTTCAAAGAACTGATGCAGAAATGTGTATATGCATATGTGTGTGCTCATATGGACTCCCCACCCCTAAAAGGATCAACAGCAATTATAACATCATTACCCGAGAGCGAACCTAGTGCAACCATGACCTGGTTATCAAAGACTTGGGATTAAACGAAAGTCAATCTTTGCTCTGTAAATGCAGAATTTTCTCTTAGGTTTTCTTTGTTTCATATCTTTCAAGAAGGATAGGCTCTTCACAATCTTGTATGTCGATATTTTATTCGATTTTTTTAATATGAATAAAACTATTGTCAACAGGAACTAGTGCTAGGAGGGTCGCATTTGGAGTCCCGGTGATCATGTGTCGATACACATATATATTTTGTCTTTCTTTCTGAGTTATTTGATATTTTTAGGGTTTATCTTTTGGAAGTGGATTAGTGTTTCGAAATATCCTTCCTAATTTGGCAAGAAGCTTGTAAACTCACAAAACATAACACAAGCTAGTTTTCATGATGGAAATTGGAAAACTTTGTAAAATCTTCAATCAGAAATTGCATCTTCTGAGTTTGTTTACTTTTGGAAGAGTCACCGAGTGTAGAATTCATGATACAACCAATCACGGTGAAATTGAGTGTGAAATTTTTTTGACTAGGGTAAGTTTAGCCATAAGTGGAGCAATTTCATTAACGGAAGAAGTTTTAACTGCAAAAGAAAAGGATTGTTCACAAAAGAAACATTCTACCCTAGTGGAGCTGGAAATATTAAAAAATTAACCAATGAACTGAAATAGTTAGGAAATTGTGATTATTTTAAAGAAAATCCTAACATCTTGCAGGGGAATAGGCGAGAATGTCAAGATTCAAAGATATTTCATCATAAATGAGGAGAATATATGGATGAATCATCATTCCCTATATACGTGGAAAACACAAGCAGCCAGATAAAGTGGGAAAATCAAGCAGGAGATGCATGTATTATGCTTCAAGCTGAAAATTCATTAGCTATAAAAATACATTTTCCTAATTTTATACAAGATACAAAATATAGAGTTTTCACTTTTTCTCTTTCCACTAATGATATAAATAGTTATACATCTTGGTCTCACACAATGCAAAGCGAAAACAGGACCAAAGATATGAAGGTTTTCAAGAGAGAAGAAAATAAAGAAATGAACACATTCGTTCATGGAAATGGACCAGGGCTAGAAGAAGGTACAGTATTGTCACAACAGATGAAATGTGTGCAACCGGTCTCTGATGAGATCGTTTTCATACATTTAAGCCAGATTTTGGGTAAGTACACCTTCGAATTTATGATGTTTAAATACAAGAAACTTAAGATTTTTCATTATTACAGTAGGATTTTGAAGATGTTGATAAGGGAATTTAAAGATAAACCTGTTGTAATGCGTACTAAAACTTTAAAGGAAATAACTGTATAAATTGAAATAAATTGCTTGGTTAAAGTTAGTTTGTCGTAATATTAGAGTTAGGGTAGTTAGGGTTAGTTTAGCATAGCGTTAGCTTAGTTTTTTTTAGGTTTTTTCTTTCTTTCTTTTTTCTTTTTTTTGTTTCGTTTTGTTTTCCTTGCTCGGCTTCCAAATTAACAAATTCTGCTTAAATGTATCTTGAACATGAGAGTGAAACTAAAACAATTTGTGGAACTGAACTGAAACAATAAAACCATAAATAGTGAAACGCGCTTTTAAAAAAGAGATAACCACAAAAAGTATATATATGTGTATATCATGTATATGCATCCGATGCCAAAATCCTTGTAGAAAAATCAAAAGGAGGATTCAAAAGAAAAGGTGAGCAGAGTTGCGGATGGTAGTAATTATCTAGTCGATCTGGGACACCTCTTCTATCAAGGCTAAATACCCTATGTAGGCGAGTTCCTGATGAACTTTAAAATCTTGGATATGGAGATCAGTAAGAAAAGGCCGAAGTGGAACCACTTCCCTGTTATTCAAGAACTGAGGAATATCATCCATGGAAGGAATCCCAATGGTCGGGTGTGCAACAGCTAAAATGGTGTCTAGATTCTCCAAGAATTCAGGCTTAACTATTAGGTTGGCAGTGGTGCGAACATCTTCAACAGGTTACCCAATGTCCAGAAGTGAAGCTAAAAAATGAGAAGCTATCTCAAAATAAAAATAGAAGTAGCAATTGGATGCAACATATCTTTCCCCAAGGACCAAGCATAAATTTGGCACAGTAAAGCTGGAAGTCCTAAAAATGAAAACCTTTTCAAGCCTTTGTGGTGTGATGATTCCCAAGAAAACATTTTGTCTAAGAGAAAAACTTAAGAAAATGGGAGTATCCAAGGTTATTAAGCAAAAGTAAAAGCACAGAACAGAACCGAATTACAGAAAATGTAAAAAAAAAAAAAAAGAGAAAGAAAGAAAAGAAAGTGTGGAGAATTTGAGAATAAATGCACAAATTTATAGAAAATCGTGAACAGTGTAGAGGTACATAGTTGCCTAAAAATTTTGGAAATCGTATGTGCAAGGTAGCAACTGGTTAATAATCTTCAGAATTAAAAGTTAAATCAAATAAATTATTTGCACATGTTTGGTGAAATTGCTTTAGAATTGAGTAGTACAGAGATTGTGAATCAAGCAAGTCAGATATTTCAAATTAATAGGGGGTCATTTCCAATTGTTGTTTAAAAAGCCGTAATGATTATTGAGGTGTTAAGTGTGCAGATCATATATGAGAATAAATTTGGCAAGGTGTTACACATCATCACCTAAAGAAGTAGAGAGATAATACGTGTTGAACACGGCGTGTGAATTTAATGCAAAATAATGTGATCATTTTTCAAGGTAATCATGGCATTTTGATCCATTAATACAGTGCAGTGCCATCAAGTTGAGATAATTAGAAAAAGTTTTTGAAATTTCCATAAATCTAATCTAAATGGTGTTAACTAATGTTTCTAAATTTATAGTTAAATTTGGTGATTAAGTTGTCTATATTGCTAAATTTTAATTTATGCATATCTTTTAACATATAGCAGGCTACAGTTAGTTAGTATTTGGCATAGTTGATAAAATTTAGCTGGAAACATGCACTTACAGGGAATCATTAAATGAGTTCTTGGGAAGTAGCGAACTAATGAAGGGATTTACGTTGAATGAAAAATCAAAAAGTAACCTTCGCTACCACTATAATTCCCAACCTAATAGCGGTGCTTCAATGCTTGCAAGTTGATAAATGAGCTATTATTGCAATATCAAAAGTTGAAAAATGAGTTATCATTGCTATATCTAGAAAAAAAAGTGATATCAACTCTTTAGGCTATCCAAATAATTCTACCAGGGCTATGGACGCCTAACTGGCAGTAGAGCTATGTTTGGGCGAATTACAGAGATAACCTTGTCAGGGCTATGGACACTTGACTAGCAGCAAGGCTCTATCCCTAGGTTGGCTTTGGAGGATTACTATATTATGTAGTTCAATGTTAATGAATTGATTCTATTTACTAAGTTCCAAAAACTGGAATTAATTAAGAGCACACACGGATGTTTTCAGTGGAGTTTTATTTTTTATGCCAAGATCTAAGTAAAGGTAGAAATTTATTGTTTTAAAATATGCATAAGTTTTAATTTACAACTGGTGATTTAATTTCAAGTTTAATTTTAAATTTGGTTTTATTGGTTGCAAGTTGTTGTGTGGTCTCACAACATGCCCCAAGACTGAAAAGGCTTGGGGACCCAAGTGAAATATAACTTCTATGGTAGGAGCTAACAAATTGGAAGATCACCAGAAGTGAAAAGAAAAGAGAAATCTTTGGTTTGAAAGAAAGTACTTTGTATGGTAAGTGTTTCGTACACCGGGTACCAGGTACCGGGAACACAAAAAAGGAAAAAGGTAATGTAAAGTTCAAGTGAATGACTCTGGTCTAGTAAGATGGAGTCTAATAAGTTGGAGTCCGGTAAGTTGGAGTTCCAATATAACCGATTTCTAGGAAAGTAAGTGGGTAAAGTTGAATACCGGGTACCAGGTACCGGGTACCGGGTTGAAATGTGAAATGAAATGTTAATTTTTTAAAATCTTATACATTGATCTTAATGATCCGGTATACATGCAAGGATTTATGATTTTTTTTTAGAAGCAATTTTTATGGATTTTGTACTAACATTTGAATAATGGTTTTATTTATATGGTAGTATATTTGTTTAAAAGGGGATTTAATATTTGGAATTTTGTGATTGCAGGAGATATTGATTGTGATGCAAAGCTCGAGTATGGACGGTAAGGAAAATTTGAATCATGGATTGAGTTACATTCCAGTCAGGCTAGATGTTCTTGGAAAAATGATGAGAGATATGTGTAAATGATTGGCATACTCAAGATCCCGGTATTTCACTTACTTAGTGGTAGATTGTACCCACTTTTGAGGAAGCTCATCTCCAAGAACAAAGAACCTGATCCAAATCAAAAGGCGTAGGAACAAGATAACAAACTCATCATTCTAAATATATGGAGAGTTCCTATGTGCAATTTTGATTCAAGTTATTTTCCTAGTGAAGATTCCAGATGAAAAAGTAGAACCCAGAGAGCTTCAATGAGTAATTGGAGTTGACTTCCATTGACTTCAATTGCAATTCTCCTATTGGTCACAATATTCCACGTGCCTTGATTAGATTGGTCCCTTAGATTCCCTCTCATGTAGATGTCTTATCCTATCTGAGCCTTGTGTTCTATAAAAGGCTAGAGGATGCTTAATTTTATTTTAAGTTTGGAATTTGTGGATGTCAGAGGAGCATAAACTTCTTTTAATTTTTGTTCCTTTTTCCTATTTTCTAAACCATTCCGGTGTAAAACTTTGTATGCATGTAGACATTAATTGATATCAGAATTTTATGTAAAGCTACCTATCTAAGTATCTTTTGTAGCTGGTTTTGTAAGTTTGTTTGAACAAAACCGTATGTTGTGTCGTTTAAGGGGTGCATACAGAACCTATTTGGTGTCCACAAACGAAACCCCCTCTTTAAAATATTGCATCATTTTATACGTAGCTATGAAGCAATCTAGTAAAATATAAATTGGTTTGCTCCATTTTGACTAATTATTTGGGGCATCCCTAGAGAATAACCGAGAGAAACTTTTATTTTTCAGTATTTTGTTATGTTTTGCTTTAGATTAGATGTTTAATATTTTTGAAAATGTTCCAAAAAATATATATAAGTGAATGGAAATAGTTTTATTGAAAATATTTTATTTTCCATCAAATTTTTGAATGCTTAATGCTAAATTTACTTAAGTGATAGCAAGGAAATTGGTGATGATCTTTGAAGTTCAATGTCAAATTTATTGCTTTCCTAAATTTTAAGTTTACTTTTTCTTCTTAATTGGAATGTGGATTTAAAATGTTCAAAGAACTGATGCAGAAATGTGTATATGTATATGTATGTGCTCATATGGACTCTGCGCCCCTAAAAGGATTAATAGAAATTATCACATCATTACCCGAGAGCGAACCTAGTGCAACCATGGCCTGGTTATCGAATACTTGGGATTAAATGGAATTCAATCCTTGCTCTGTAAATGCAGAATTCTCTCTTAGGTTGTCTTTGTTTCATATCTTTCAAGAAGGATAGGCTCTTCGCGGTCTTGTCTTTGGAGATTTTATTCAATATGTTTACTGCAAGTAAAACTGTTGTAATAGGGTTGAGGTTGCAACAAGGTTTCATTATAGTTAAGATGCATAGAGGATGAAAAACATTAGGCTATAGGGCCTTTGTTTATAGTTTAGATGTTCCTAGAAGCTCCTAATTTTGACCTAGGAGGGTTTCCAAGGTTAAAAATTAGGGTTTAGGGGGGTTTAAATGGTAAATTAGGTTGAAATCACCCCTCATTTGCACTCATTGATTTGAAATTTCTTGCCTCTATATTTTTGTGAGATTTTCTTCTACAAACAGCAATTCAAGATGCCTCGAGTTTTGGGAGTTCCATACAAGTCAGAGGCAGTTAGAGAATACCGACATCCAACTAGTGCAAGGGCTCTAGTATGTATGCCTTTAATTTTTTCTTTCATCCTTTTTCATGTTTGTAATTAATGTTTGAACTCATATCTAGGTAATAGCAAACTTTTAGCAAGTTTTTCGCTATTGGCCCAGTGATCATGGTGCTATTGACCTTTTGGAAGGTCACTTTTGAAAATTATTAGTACTATTGAAAAATATTAGCACTATTCCTTGGAAAATGTGTGCTATTGCCAAATTTTGGTTCTTTTGCCAAGTATTTGCGCTATTGCCAAATATGCTCGCTATTGAGAAATATTAGCGTTATTGAATAATTTGGGCACTATTGCTAAAAATGTGCACTATTTCCAAAAATTTGGGCACTATTGACAAAAGTGCTTGATATTGCCTAGAAAAAGTTCTATTTTTCTTCAAAACAACTGATTTGCCATGTTTATTTCTAGTTTGAAGTTCCTAAAAGTCTTGACATTGTTCATTTAATGGTTGCAAGATGTCCTTAAGTCATTGTCTATGTGAGAGCGACATCCTCGGTTGATGGATGGTTTGACCGACTTCGATGATACATAGAGATACTTTCTCGATGTCATGGGTTTATGCTATATAGCTCACTTTTTGTTACTCAGGGCTCATTGAACTATGATGATTGTGTTGGTAGAGAGGTGGAATTCTAAGACCTCTGCATTTCATTTGTCTACTAGGGAGTGCACCATTACTTTGGAGGACATCTAGAGGATTCTTAGGATCCCTATTCATGGTGAGCTTATTGAGTATGATGTTCAAAGGGGTTCCATAGTGATGGAGAGATTACTCAGTGTGGAGGATTTGCATGTTATTGATTATGAGATTGATTTGGGCTCTCTTTGTGATGGTGTCAATCCTATGGTTCCTGTGTTAGCAAGTATTATCACTAGACTTTTGATGCCCACTAAGAGGGCTAAGAGGTTCCCTATCAGTTGGGGAATCGTTATCAAGTAGATGATGGAGGAGGCCATAGTGTACACTTGGGTTCAATGCGTGTTGGCCCACCTTTATAGAGATATGCACAAGGTCGTACATTGAGCTGGTAGTAGTATATCTGTTAGAGCTAGTTTGCTACATTTTTGGGCCTAGGAGAGGATTTCCATCACTCGACCAGAGGGTATGTGAGACATGGATGCACATGATCCTTATGCTTATCAGTACTATGACTATCTTCATTATACTCAACCTAGAATGTTGTCCTATTGGATGGTATTTTTTGATGATGTTAAAAATTTCATATGGAACACATATAGGGATTGTAAGGCATGGCCAAATGATTACGATTAGTTGGTCTACTATAGAAAAACATGGTTTATGATTGTTCACTCAGATCTCTTGCTTGAGAGATATATACCAGAGAGTGTTTTAAGACATATTGATGAGCACCGGACTCATCCTGCTAATGACTATATGGAAATATTTGGATGCACTACACAAGAGGAGTCTGCTTGTGGGACTCACAAGGATTCAAGCACGATAGTGGAAACATTCAAAGAATTAAGACATTTTCCACGGGCTTGGGTAGTCGGTCCCATGGATCTTGGGACAATTCATGAGTTTGATGAGTGGTGGGCTCGTCATTAACCTGTGAGATTGACCATGCCTCTAAGAGGTCCAATTTTGGGTGTATGTAAAGGAGGTTATGTTGGGTGTTGAGAAGATCGGAAGTGTCTTCAGATTTCCCATGAGCAGCTATGGCATGTTCAGGTTTAGCAGGATCAGTAGCATGATGTCCAAAAATAGCAGTAATGACAGGTACCACAAGCTCCTCAAGGTCCTGCCCCTCAGTGGGATATGATAGCTCAACTAGCGGAGATGACAGTAGATAGAGATGTAGTTAGAACATAGCATGATGCTAAGATTACATGATGAGAGGTCACTTAGGCATAGGATTTGATCATGATCAAAGAGAGAGATACATTCATAGAAGAGCAGGATACTCCTTCAGGAGAGAGATTCATTGAGATAGGAGTTGGTACCGAGAGGTAGCACAAACTTATAGTAGAGATATCCATAGCCTCTTCTATTCCCCTTGCTTAGTATCAGGTCGAGAGGGATCAGTTATTATAGAGATGTACATACTACCAAAAACTCCATGAGGAATTTACTCCCAGAGCTCAGAGGCGTCCATGTTTTAGAGAGCCAAGTACCTAGATAGGTGCAGATTCTAGTGGTCAGTCGGTCAAGTAGCTTGAGTAGCCTCTAGTTGGTCCACACCCCTCTTTGCATCATAGCCAGCATTAGTCGAGATATACACTGCCAAACGGCCAGCAAAGTTGATTATGTTTATGATCTTTCATATATGTTTTGTATTAGAGACTTATGTAGACATATTTTTGTATATATATTCATCATCCTAGTTGAGGCCTCATATAAATGTATTTATTTTGATCTCCTTTAATGTTGTATCACACATGACATTTGATGATGAAATTATTCACTTTTTATGATATATGGTATGCCATGTTTTGATTCAACTTTATGATGTCATATGATGTGCTTTTGTATTTTTCTAATGTATGCATATGATATGGATGAATGTATGATTTACATATAAATTATGATTTATTAGGTATATGATGGATATTGATACATGATGGATGATGATATATTATGTATGTAACTTGGATGATGATATCCTATGTATGTGATGGATGATTATACATGATGTGTGATGTTTTATCATTTTATTATGGTCATGATGTGTACTGATGAATTTTTGGATGCAACATATATGTGGTACTAATGATATTGTGATGCGGAATGGATTTGTTTATTAGAAGAAGCTTTTTGAGGATTTAGAGATGGATAGAAATTTGATTTTGTTAGTTATTGATGAGTTTTTCTTTTGCTTTCATGGAGGCTTTATATCTTTTAGCAATCCTTTTTTATGTAGAAAATAGATACAATGCACTAGGGTATTAATAACCAAGATGGCTTTGTAACCATTGCATGGACTTTGAATTGGCACACAAATAATACTCTTTCTCATACCAGACATATGAAAATCTTGTTAGAGTGTACGGTTGAGTTGTGTCAAAACCTTTCAAGCCAGTTATATAGAGAGGTATAAAGTACCTAACATGCAACTACTACATGAATTGCCTTAAAACAACTTTCATACACAAAACAAAGCAAGTATTCTCCATGGTAGTATTAGAAAAACATCTAACAAGAAGAATAAATAGAAATGGACAATTAATGCTTCCATTCCTTCCTCTCTAAATCCTTATGGACATCCTTGAGATATCTTGGGAATTTTGTATTAAAATAAACCAAAACGATAAGACTATAAAAAGATAAACAATGTTGCAGTATCACTTTCCATAGTTGTTTTGATGTTTCGGGATGAAATCCATTGATGATGTCCATTGTAGGAACGTTTTATTTGTTAAGACTCATGTTTAGGATTGTTGATAATTATTTTCAAATAGGTATGGTAGTTTATACTTAAGCATTGTTTTCACTGATAGTTATCTAGTCATTTTGATCTTCACATTGAATTTTTTTATTTTGATGTTTATTTTCTTTGTTGATTACATTGTCAAAGGGTAAGGGTGACAATTGTTTATTGTGAATGGAACGTTTATTGCGGATAAGTGATATTGGAGATAAGATCTTTTATTTGATGTTGTTTTTTGTTGGTTTTGGGAAATTGAGAAACAAAATAGGGGGACCTCAATGGATTGACCTAGTGCCTCATAGGCTGATCAGAGATTGGCCTTGCCTACATGATGAATGCAGAGACATTGTAGTTCGATTGTATTAATTGACATTATTTTTGGAGTTTTTTGTTTTTTGAATGTTTTTGAAGTTTGAAATTTTGACTAAGTTAAAAGACCATGACGAACACCTAAAGGGACTAACCTAAGGCCTTGGGGCTGATCAAATATAATCCTTTCCTACGTTATACATGAAAATACCACGTAGTTTGATTGGTGTTGACTCAAAGCATAATATGTTTTTGGGATTTTGATGTTTTTTATTTTGTTTTGATTTTTTAAAACTTTATGGATGTTTTCTATTTTGATATTTTTTTACCATGATGGTATTTACAAGGATCCAATCCACTACCAGTTTCAAGAAGTTTCTCCCAGTTCAAGACAAGATTACCTTTTTTACGGGAGATGGATTTTGATGGTGCAACAAGGTTCAACACTTGATCAGTCACCAAGCCATGGTTGGTTTGCATGTTTTATTATGAGACGAATGGGGTAGATTCTTTTAAATAGTGCTACTAGATAAAGATGTAGGTCTTATTCAAACATAGCACCTGTTTACCAAGTTTTCACTATAATACCTATCCTAGAAGTGCCACAAAGTGGTTTTCACTAAAAGGATGTTTTATTTCTCTTTACTATTTTTCTTGCTTTTTGATTTCTTTGCTTTTTTTTAGCTTCTTTGTTGAGATACTCTAATGTGTTCACATATAAAAAAAATTTAAGATGGTTGCTATTCAATAGTACAGCTAAACTTCAAGAGTAGCCAATTGATAAGATCCAGATTCATAGCTTGTTGTAATGATACAAGGACCTAACCATTTTGGTTCAAACTTCCCCTTCCCATCCTAATTTAGTTAGATCTTTTGATTCTCTTTTAGTACTAGATCACCAACTTGAAAGCTAATGTTTTTTATCTTCTTTTTGTAGCTTTGTTCAAGACAATTCAGATAAACCTAGAGATGGTTTAACACACTCAAAAATATTTCATCTAAGAGTTCCAACTCTTTCAATCTAGACACCTGATATTCCTCATTGTTGACCATGCCTTTCAAGGATACTCATAGTGAGGGTACTTCAACTTCAATAGGTAAGATTACTTCAAATCTATAGACCAAGGGAAAAATTGTAGCACTTGTAGGTGTATGAATACTAGTTTAGTAAGTCCATAGTGATGGGTTAAATTATAAATGCCAATCCTGGCTAGCATCATTGATAGTTTCTTTTCAGTATTTTACGAATGGTTTTATTGGATGCTTCAACCTATCCATTTCCTTAGGGGTAGTACGGCATTGACAATCATTGTTGGATAGAAACCTTTAAACAAAGCTCATGGACATCTTGGTTTTTGAATGGGGTTTCATTGTTCGTTGTGATGGTTTGGGGAATTCCATATTGACATACGAGATAATTCAAGATAAACTTGTATATTTGTTTTCCTATGATGTAAGTTAATGGAATTGCTTCTATCCACTTTGTGAAGTATTCAGTTGCAGTGATAATGAACATGTGCCCATTGGATGAAGCAGGAGATAGCTTACCTATCAAATCTAATCTCCACGGCAGGAAATGACATGGAGTTGTTATAGGTCTTAGTTCATGTGCTAATGTGTGAAAAAGATCACTATGTTGTTGGTATTGGTGGCATCTTCTTGAGAAATGGATGGATTCTTGTTCCATTGAGGGCCAATAATACCCTATTCTTAGCAATTTTTGTACCAGATTAGGTCCACTAGTGTGTGACCCAAAAATACCTTCGTGCACTTCCTGTAAAGTGGTTTGTGCTTCTTCCGTGTTGATACATCGAAGTAATGTTCCATCTAGACATCATTTGTATTGTGTATCTCCTAAGATGGTAAATCAGGATGTTTTATAGACAAAATTTTTATTTTTTATTTTTCGTTAAGTCAGGAGGTATGATACCATGTTGGATATAGTCAAATATATCTTGGTACCATGGTTAGTTGGGACCAACAACATCACAAACTAGTTCTGATTCTAGAATATCCAATGTTGGTATAAGGAGTTGCTCCACGAGGAATTCATATTTTGGAATGTTTTATGGAATGTCGAGGAGTGAATTTATTTTCACCATAGCGTTGATTGCTCTGTTGTTGATATGAGGAACTTGTTCAAAGGTGATGATGACAAAGTATTTCTTGAAACTATCTACCATTATTTTATATGGCATTAGCTTATCATTTTTTGTTTGATATTCATCATTTACTTGCCTGAAGACTAGTTGGGAGTCTCCATAAACCTCTAGTTCTTTTATCCTCCATTCTACTATCATCTATAGTCTTGTGATCAACACTTCATATTTAGAGATTTTATTGGTACATGGAAAAGAAATCCTATAAGCCTTAAGTATACTATCTCCCTACAGTGTGAGAAATAAGATACCTTCTCCTAAGCCATGTTGGGTATAGGACCCGTCAAAATACAAGGTCCAATAGCTAGACTAATTTTTTAGTAGTATGTGTTCATTTGTAAATCCTATTGTTAGAGTTTGATAATCTTCCATTGGTTCCTCTTCCAGTTGATATTCTCTAATTTTTCCTTTGATAGCTTTTTTGTCTATATACTCTATATCAAACTCACTAAGTATCATTACCCACTTAGTGATCCTCCCTATTAGAGCTTCTTTTGCCAATAGATACTTTAGGTTTTTCATATCAACTTTACTTGTTTGTTTAAGATATAGTTTCATAAATTTTGTGCCACAAAGATGACTGATAGACACACTCTATGGGTGAATAGTTCAATTCATATCCAACCAATGTTCAGCTGATATAATAGACCACTCTTTCCTTGTTATTATCATCTAGTTGTGCTAATAGAGCTCCTATCATTTTCGGTGTTGTAGAAACATATAGGATCATTCCCTTAGCTTGAATTGGTGGCATTAATACTGGAGGAGTGATTAAATGCTCCTTGACTTGTTGGAAAGCCTGATCACATCTGCCATCCCATTTCAATTTTATGTCTTTGTGTAACAAATGGATGAATGGATGGCACTTATCTACCAGTTTTGCGATGAACTACTTGATGGATTGTAGTTTACCTTGTAGACTTCTCAGCTACTTCAATTTTCTTGGAGGAGGCATTTCTAATGCAGCCTTCATCTTGGCAGGATCTACCTTGATGCCTCTTCTTGATACTATGTAACCCAACAGTTTTCCAAAAGTCACACTGAAGATGCACTTCTTTGGGTTGAGATGCAAGTTGTATTGTTCTATACTATCAAATACCTTTGCTAGGTTGGCCAAATGATCTTCTTTTTTTATTGATTTTTCTAGTATGCCATCCACATAATCCTCCATAATGTTATGCAACATATCATGAAAGATGGTGCCCATTGCTCTTTGATAGGCTTCCCCTGCATAACGGCATAACATTCTTGCAAAAGGTTCCTCATGCACAAGTGAAAGTTGTCTTATGTTGGTCTTTGGGGGATATTTTGATTTGATTGTATCCAGATAATTCATCCATCAGTGATAGCATTTCATGCCCTACAATTAGATCCATAATCATGTTGATATTGGGAAGAAGGAAGTCATCCTTCGGGAAAGCCTTGTTTAGATCCCAGAAGGCTGAGCAGATCCTTATGCCCCTAATGGGATTTGATACTGGTACTAGATTAGATACCCATTTAGGATAGTCAATGGATCTGATGAATCCCACATCTAATAGTTTCTAAAGTTCTACTTTTACCAAAAGTGTTATTTGTGGATGTATCTTCCATAGCTTCTACTTGATGGGTTTAGCTCTAGGAAATATGGCTAGATGGTGTACGACCAATATTGGATATAGCCCTAGCATGTCTGTATATGTCCATGCAAACATTGATGTATGCTAAGAATTTCACCTTTTCTTCAGTATCAAATGACACTGCATGGTATGTTATAATTTTTAGTATTTATGTTCTACCCACATTGATGGGTTTAGAATCTTCAACTAAGAGTGTTGACTTCTCTAGATATTTTTTGGTGGTAATATTGAATCCTCCATCTTTGAGTGCCTTAGAGAGGTTTTCACCCTCAAATGTGTCCTTTCTCTTTCTCATTTCTAGATCTAGTAAAGCCACTTTGTGGTTTTTCTTAGGGGGGCTTCTTTTTATTTTTAAATTTTCTAGATTATTTTTGTGACTGGAGAACACAATCTCCCCCCCAAAATATTCTCTTTTATCTAGATCCATTACAAAACCTACTTTATGATCTCCTTTGGGTATATTCATTTGAATTCCCATGAACCCTAAACTAGCCTCATCATTCTATCTAATGTGTCCAAAACTGGTGTATGATGTTGTTCATCCCAATCTATCAACTATGGATAATGTAAGTATATTTTTTCATGGGTATTTGCAAAGCTTATGGAAGTTGTAACTAGGTTAGGTACATTGGTTTTTTAAGGCTCCATTAGGTACCTAAGTTGTATTCACTAGAGTCAAAAGAATCCCATTCGTATTCATTGGAATTTGTCTCGATATGATCGTCATTAGATGTAGATTCAGAAATGAGGGTATTCATGTTGAGGTTTTTAAACATGTTTTGGATATACAAGTAGTCATCCAGAAATTCATAAGTATCTGATGCCTCAATAGTAGTAGAAGTAGCTCCTTCCTCATAAGAGGTGTTCTCAATATTTGGGGTAATCACATTAGATGAACCATAACCCAATCCAAAATTCTTTGGGCACCTTTCCATAATAATTGGTTTTCTTCTACTTTTTCCATGTAGAGAAAGGCCACCTTGTCCAATGAATCCCATGCTTTTGACTATTTGATACCCTTTTTTTTTTCATCAATAGGAAGGGGAGGCAGTGGTTGTCCTCATCCTTCTTTGTTAGTCAAGGGTTACAACAATATTTCGAGAGCCTCTGATGTAGATCTAAAGCTTTTGGTTTGTCTAGGTTTCAATGCTGAAAAGTCAAAAATTTGATTTGTAGGTTAGATTCTATGATTTGATGACAACTTTGACTACTTTTTGTAACTTTGACAACTTTGTAAATCTTGCTCTTCAAAAGGTATTCAAGTCTTCTTCAACCTGAATCTACAATCACACACACAAGAGAGAGAAAAAAATTGGTTGAATGGGGGTTTTCCTTGGTCATACCCCATTTTGGTAATTAAACCTTGAATTGAAATAATGCATGAAAGGGAGAATGAAGAATGAACAAAGATATGCTACTACTCAAAAAACCCTTGAATGAAACCTTGATAATGGAGACCTTAGGAATTTTGCAACTTGCATGAGATGGATGAATTGGATGTGAATCTTGACACTTGAATCTTTCTTGAAATGATACTTTGAATGCTTGACTTGATCATGAAACCTACATCACAATGTTAGCTCCAAAAATGTGCATGATGCAAGAAGACTTTGACGTGATGCATAGATCTTGAACGCTATGATAAATATCTGATATATCTGATCTTGAATTCCTTTAATTTCTCTTGAAATTATCTTGTAAATCTCATAAAATTGCTAGGTGAAATAGTGAAATAACCTTGTATTTATAGGTATGTATCCTTAATTTCCCAAAATTCAAATATCACAAGTTGACATTGAATCATGGATTTGAAATCGTTAAAATACTACCAACACATAATTTAAATTTAGGTCCAAAGGTCTAGGGAGGACCCATTCACCCGTGGGCGAATAGGACCCAAGTCCCTATGCCTAGAACATACATTGCTCAATGTAAAGTGTTATGTTTAGGCATTAATTATTGTTGGGTTTCCCCTTCTGAAAATATAATTAATTAGGCTTGTAAATAAATTAAAGGGCCAATTAAGGCATAATTAAACTCAATTTAATTAAGAGGCACCAAATAAGAGTGTGAATGTATAGGGGTACATTTAACCACACTAAATTAAGGCACTATTAAGTCCAATTTAAATAGGAGGGCCCAAACAAGTGATAAAATGTAAAGGGTTACAATTTTCTACACTACATTTAGCCTCCACTTTTGTGAGAGGATGACCCTATGTCAAACTCACACTAAAGTAGAAAAACAAGAGAGGTATAATTGTACAATAATTTGAAGGATAAGACGACAAAGATCAAGGAAGGTGATCAAGCCTCCAAGATCTAAGATCTCATGGAAAAACCAACAAAGGCACAAGGAAACACATGTCTATGTTAAACATATATGTATGCAACAATGACAAGATACTCAATCATACAATGTCAAAGACTCAAAGAAAGAGAAAAAGGAAAATAAAAAGAGAAAGGATCAATCCTCGACTGTCCAACACAATGTGGATCATGACTCAACTGTTTGTCCAAAAACATTTACAAGTGGAACTCATTGTCCACTATGCAAAAAACAATGCACACTCACATGGGCTAGTGAAATCTATTGTTCACTAGGTGAGCCCCCAAGGGTGGAAATGAGAGAATCTTATCGGGCTCCCATACCATACCAAAGTTATACCTTTGATAAATTTAATAAGGCACCACACAATAAAAACTTCGAGCTCCATAAGACTTAGCAAGTTGTGTTATGCTAAACACTTATGAACAAAAATGCAAATAGGATAAGACATGTTCAAAGAGGTTTTGCTTAGTTCATGTAAGGTTTCCTCTTAGGGAACATCATGCATAATTTCTTCAAGAGAGGACAAGTCTAGGATAAAATATTCATAACTTAGGGAATGCAATGCATAGAATTACCACTAAGAGGAAAGTCGTATGCCAAGAAAGGTCACACTCTTCAAGGACATCAAACCCAATGGCACCACCCAGAAGAAGACACATCGCAAGAAATAAGAAGACCATGCAATAAAATTTAAGAATAGTCTAAGATCTTAAAAAATGATAATTCCAATGTATGCCCCCACTTTAAAAAAATTGCTAACACCATGCTATGAGCAATTACTTTAAAGTAGCAAATGATAAATTCTAACAATATAGAGGACATGAGAGCTTATTTGGAAATCCCTATGCAAAGTCATATGTTTCCAAATTAAGCTACGTCATAAAAAAGGAAGGGGTTGCCCCCAAAATGAAATCCCAAAATTACATAAGGGATCCACAAATTTAGGGTCGGTGTTTATCTTTTCTACAATGATATTATAGAGCTTGAAAACGTCATCATTCCCCAAATAACTTATGGAACTTGAAGAATGACACATAGAGAGTGAAAACAAAGAAAATCTTTTTAGGTCAACATGGAAGAGACCTAAATGTCTTGATGCCTTGTGTCATCCACAAGAGGAAAACACAAGACAAAAGAAAATATTTAAAGGGTTTACAGCATATAGAAGAATGAAGGTACAAATAGAGGAATGAACATGACGATACATCAAACAAAATGATATGGGAATCACATTATGCACATGCAATCACAAAAAGATCATGATAAAGAAAACAAAGACAAGGCTAGTAAGGCACATGCAAGTCAACCTATAGCAGGTCGTCTGCATCCCAATCTTGTTCATTGTATCTGAAAGGAAAACAACTAGCCAAAGGGACAATGGTAAGCACCAAACTAGGACAAGACTATCTAACTCCTTGCCCCCACTAAGTGCACGACAAGGATGAGCCAAGATGGGTGGTGAGGATGAGCTCCTTGCAAGATAGAAAATGATTTGGAATTAATGTAAAACATGTAGTAGTGAGTATGCTATGATCCTACAACTATCACATGGCAAGGAGTAAAGTTCATTTATTTTTAGTCAAGTTGGTTTCTTTTCAAATTTTCTTAATAGTTCTTGTAAATCATTGGTATGATGTCCAAATATTCTATGATATGCACAATATGGTCCATTTTGATCACTTTTATTTTTTGTTAATTTTTCATGTTTAGGTGGTAACTTAATTAATCCCAAATGTAAACGAGTGTAAAAATCATACTTTGTCTTGGATATCTTCAATAGGCCTTCTAACTATGCAAGAACATCATGCTTCTTTTGTTTCTTGGATTTGTAACGCTTATGCACTTTCTTATTTGGTTTGATAATTGATTGACTACAAGATGAAAGATGAATAGGATTGTCATGATGGTCATCAATTTCAGCTTCTAACATCAACTCCTTTCCTTTGCAAAGGGGGGATGTGTTAGAAGAAATAGGGCTATTAATGAATGTCGAGCTTGTTTTGTCATATTATTTCCACAAGTGAAAGGGGTATTTAAGGATGATTGAAGGTGAGGCAAATTAATGTTAATAAATGTATCTATGATCTCATCCTCTTGAGCTAAGATGTCTTCAGAAGAGTCACAAATAGAATGCTCATGACATTCAATATTTGCTTCTTCTAAAACCACAACACTTTCATCACAAGGAAGAGGAGTGTTGGGAGAATAGTTTTTATGACTTTTAGGATTATTCATAGTTGTTTTCTCTTCCATTAAGACATTCTCACTAGTGGTATGTGAATGGATACTAGGAAAGGTGGTGCTAATGGTTTCATCCTCTTACACTAAGAGACTCTCATAGCTTGGATAATTGTTGGAAGAATGACCACCTTTCTTGTTATTGAACTTTTTCTTAGCAAACTTGTGAAGGAAGGATGTAAACATTTTGTAATTTTTCAAATTAAAGCAAGATAACCTTCTAATTATGCTATGCAACCTATAAATGATTTTTTTTAGATACAATTTAGAATTCAAACAATGCATTGAATTTGACAAATTATAATTAATATGAACAATTTTAGATAATAGAAATTTAGGAAACTGAAACAATAGACTAAATATAGAAACACATAAGGCAGAAATTGTAGTTATAATGCTTAGAAATTTATAAAAGGCCCTAATCAAGGACTCATTTTCCCATGGGCGAATGGGTCTCACTTCAGGGGTTTTAAAAATTAATTTGCAAGTTTTTGAGATGATTTGTATGGTTTTCATATTCTGGTTTTAGACAATGAATTGTAGTTTCAATTTTTTGTAAAATGAGGTCTCAATGCAAGTACAAAATAGTGCTAAATGACAAACAAAAATACCTAATTTGAGATGCAACCTTGATTCAATTTTGTAATGTAAATGAATGACGATGCAATGGGGTCATCCCACAATAATGGGTTACACTTTTTGGCCAAACTTGACATTGAAATCAATATTTTCAGAGAAAACTTCACTTTCTGACACTTATAGTAGGTAAACTATTAGGAATTTGAAAATGATGTAAACTAGTGATTTGTGAGATTTTGTCGGTAGATTTTAAATGTATTTTTTAAAAAAAAATTAAATTCAATTGTAATTTTTTTGTGTCTCCTCTGATAATTGTTTTTAATAGTAAACAACATTTTTAAAAAGTGGTGTGTACTTCGGCTCGCATAACTTTTTTTCTACAAAGGATAAAACTCTAATTATTTTGAATTTAAGTTGGCAACACAAGTATCTAGTGGTTTCATTTTGTTTCATAGCATTTTGTTGAACATTTTTCTTTTAATTAAGTTTTGAAGTCAAAACATTTATAATTTAGACATAGGTGGACTTCGGCTCGCATAAATTTTTTGGTATGTATTGAAATTCAATTTTTGTTTTTTTGTTAGAATGAGGACATCAATACCTAATGGATATATATTTTTCAAAAAAAAATTTCCTCAAATTTACTATTTTTCCACAATGATTTTTCATCAAACTTGACGTTCGGTGAAAAACCTATGTACAGTAAAACTAAAAAATAAAATATAAAATAAAAACAAAATATATTAAATTTATAGTTGTTGGAAAGCACGTTTCGATCACTATAATCATCCAACTTGGTTTATCAAGTTGGCTCCATTTTCACCTCCTTCCCAAGCTTCGATAGTCAAAAAAATGCATAAATTTTGAAATGGTGGAGGGGAAGGTCAAAAAAGGGGGTTCATTCAAACCACCTTCATTAGAAGGGGGGTTCATTTGAACCCCCCTTATATGGTGCAAAAGGGGGTTCATTAGAAAGGAGTGGGGTTCATTAGAAGGGGGGAGGGTTCATTAGAAGGGGGGTGGTTCATTCGAACCCCCTTCATTAGAAGGGGTAAACCATTTTATTTTTTTTTATGAGAATTTCTAAATTTTCTTCGTTCAAAAAATTGTAACCCACTATTGTGGGTTTACCTAATGCTATGTAAATATTATGAAAAATGACTGATATTTTTGAATTTTCTAGGTTTAAAGGATGCAAAAATGCAAACCTAAAACCCTAAACAAGATACAAACCAATGCAAGTAAATAACCCTAAATGAGATGCAAATCAATGCAATGTAATGGAAATGAATGCAAAACCTAGATCTAGGGTTGAAAATGGACTCTAAAATTAGCAAGATATGGTGCTCAAAAGTCGAGTTCACAAAAATGAAACACCAAAAAAATAGGTATGGTTCACCAAATTGGATTGATGGACCAATTAGGGGACCTCATTTCTTTTATTTCATTAGGAAATGAGATCCCCACAAAGAATTGAGTAACAACCCTTAGGTGAATCAATTCAAAGTGGGAATCTTCATATTTCCTTATGACTGAAGGACAAGGGTCAAGGTCAAACAACACTTTGGGGAGAAAAACTAAAAATAAAAAATCAACACCAAAATGCAATCTAACACTTGGAACTTGAAAATTAAGCTCAATAATTGCATAACTAGAAAACATAATGTAGATCTAAGAAGGGAAGAAACATGTGTACCAGTCACCAAAAGTTCTTTTCAAAAGTTGATCTAAGACTCATTTACCCATGGGTGAATGGGTCCAAGTGCAGGGGTTGCAACAATCTCTCAGGAGCCTCTAGTGCATATCTAAAGCTTGTGATTTGTCTAGGTTTTAGTGCCGAAAAGTCATAAATTTGATTTGTAGGTTAGATTCTATGATTTGATGACAACTTTGACAACCTTTTTGCAACTTTGACAACTTTCTAAATCTTACTCTTCAAAAGGTCTTCAAGTCTTCTTCAACCTAAATCTGCAATCACACACACAAGAGAGAAAAATGTTTGTTTTTGGGTGAATGTAGGTTTTGGTCAAACCCCATTTTGGTAATTAAGCCTTGAATTGAAATAATGCATGAAAGAGGGAATGAAGATTGAGCAAAGAAATGATACCACTCAACAAACCCTTGAATAAAACCTTGGTAATGGAAACCTTAGGAAGTCTACAACTTGCATGAGATGGTTGAATGGATGTGGATCTTGACACTTGAATCTTCCTTGAAATGATACTTTGAATGCTCGACTTGATCATGAAACCTACATCACAATGTTAGCTCCAAAAACATGCATGATGCAAGAAGACTTTGACATGATGGATAGATCTTCAATGTTGCAATAAATCTCTGATATATCTGCTCTTGAATTCCTTTAGTTTCTCTTGAAATGCTCTTGTAAATATCATAAAATTGTTAGGTGAAACATACTGAAATAACCTTGTGTTTATAGGTATGTATCCTTAATTTCCCAAAATTCAAATATCACAAGCCAACATTGAATTATGGATTTGAAATTATTAAAATACCACTAAAAACATCATTTAAATTTAGGTCCAAAGGTCTAGGGAGGACCAATTCACTCATGGGTAAATGGGTCCAAGGTCTCTATACCTAGAACACACATTGCTCAATAAAAAAATTTATATTTAGGCATTAATTATTTTCGGGTTTCCCCTTTGAAAAATATAATTAATTAGGCTTTTAAATGAATTAAAGGGCCAATTAAGGCATAATTAAGCTCAATTTAATTAAGATGGCCCAAATAAGTGTGTAAATGTAAAGGGGTGCATTTAACAACACTAAATTAAGGCACTATTAAGTCCAATTTAAATATGAGGGCCCAAACAAGTGAAAATGTAAAGGGTTACATTTTTCTATACCACAATAAGAGAAACACCAATACAATAGGCTCACTACCAGAGGGCTCACTTCCCAAAAGAAACAAGGGCTCATTGTCAATGGCTCACTACGATATTACAAAAAATAAGAAAAGAAGAGGGTTGCCATAGAAAATTCCACCACAACATCACCAACACATTTGTAGCCTTTCTGAAGATTGTAGACACCTTCTGCTCACTGCTTCCAGTACTTTAACTCATTAAATCTTGCACTACACTTCACAACTTTGCAATTCGTATCATACAAACTACACACTCATCCTCTATCAACACAATACTTATTTATACCTTCTTCAACCTTTAAAAAATTATCCAAGGTCGGTTATGCACCTCAATCATGCAAATTCAAATTAGGTCGGAACCAAAACATTCCCACGATGGAAAGGAATGAAGGAGGACCATATCACATGTCTTAACTCAAACCTAAATCCACTCATATATGCCATGCCACACTTCCAAAACCACCGAAGAAAATCTGTAATTAGTGTAAACACCCAAGGTCGACTGAACCTATGTAAACACCATCAAACATTTAAGTGCATGCTTCCTTTGATCTAAATATGACTTGTAGACAACAAATATCACTTGAACACAATCTGGAATATTCCACAAGTACCCTACAATCCAACAAATTCCTTTGCAACAACTTTCACCTGAAGAACAAACTCATCTTATATGTATCTAGATAATCTTCCACACACTGTAACTCAAGAAATCAACTTGTGAAGCACCAAACCACAAACAACTTCAACCGAAGGTAGATATTAACTTTATCAGCACACTTCTAGAATCGCAAGACCATAAACCAAACTGTAGAGAAATGTGGAGCAAAACCATTCTCCTTGACAACACTGCATGAAGGTTCACACAGTGGTGAACATAACTTTCTATGTACAATGATCCAAAACAAGAAACTCTAGATATAACACCTCTAAACACCTATGATCAACATATCTAAACTGTAAAAGTAGATCTTCAACATAGAAGAAATGCGGAGAAAAACTAGAACACGACTCTATATGCCAGAACACCTCTACAACACATTGTTTTCTCTTTTATTCAAATTTTCTCAAAAGCACTTGGAAACGAAGTACCAGAAACACATTCTCATCATCTTCACCACTTCCTCATCATCACCAAACCAACTACAACACAACAACTCAAATAACACCCACAAATAGAAGCTTATCAAAGCAACACTATAGGTTGACACTAGTAACACTTACTAATGACAACATAATGAGACTAATCAAAGCATCATCACAACTTTTCAACCATCAGCAGTTGACATCAATGACAACACAAACATAAGTTTGTTGACATCAATGACAACGCCAACTACTCATTCTTGCAACACAGAAAAGGAATTATAATGAGGGGAGATATGTGTAGGAACATAGTTCGAAACGATACAGTTATTATTAACAAAAAAATAGTGGGGGCTTTGACCAATTCATGAAAGTGAGAAACAACATCCAACTAAATATTTGAATGGATTCAATCCTAGATCTATCCTCTTATTGAATATCCTTGAAAGATTAACATCTTTTTGTGCCACGACAAAGTGAAGAAAAAAATAATAATTCATATCTAGGAGCATGTAACCATTTAGCATAAGATTTTTATCACCACATGATTTCTTCTTGAAGTTCATTTTTTATAATTCATTTTCTAGTTGAGAACGTGAGTTAAGACATCCTTAGCTAAGACTTGTTCTTGAATACAACCTTCAATCTCCACCAACTTTGACCAAAACAAAATCTTTGAAGAATATTTTCACATGAGAAAAAGTTTTATTCTTCAAATTTTATTTAACAAAACATAAGTTGCAAAACAAAACATACAAATTTGTACCATGTTGAGATTTACCTTCCTTCCATCAAATTCTAATATTTTCTTCCAAGTCCTATTCTTTTAACCACGTGAGTTAGAATCTAAGAGAGGTATTTGAAAGCTTAAAATATCCTTCCTAATGTAAAGTTATGGGTCGATGATATAAACCTAACCTATCAAGAATGAAAGAAATAAGTCAACAAAATTGAGAACGACAAGAATAACTAACCAAAAGTCTATCCAAATATTCAGCAATAAAAGCACCCCTTATTCTTTTATTCTTCTAAATTTTATTGTTCTAATTTAAAGAACCATTGCTAAGAGGGATATCCATTAACTAAAGTTGATTAATCTTCTGAAGAAGAAGAAGACTATCTTGAAAGAGAATAAGAAGTCCACCCTTTTCGTATTAAAGGATAACATAATTTTAAAATCACTTTCAATAATCTAAGATAATCTTTAGGATAATCTTGAGAAGAAACTATCCCAAACTTTAACCTTACCAAGAATATTTTTGGTAGCATAACAACTAGTGATGAGGACATTGATTTTACTAGAAGTGAGAAATGTTTCTAAAGAGAGACCACTATGTTGGTATGTGGAGCTTGATCTGACTTGATGTTAATATTTTCCCCACTTTATCCAGCACTTTTTTCCCCCAAATAAATTAATGAGAGAATGGAAGGGGGGAAAAGCCCCTCTTGCGAGATCCAAGGGATTTATCGCCTCGGTGGGGACCTAAGTGTGGAGCCCACGATGGGGGTCTGGGGGCGGGCTGTTGGAGGCAACGCTCCCGGAGTAAAATTTGCTTAATAATTTAATAAGAAATTTGTTGAATATGTATTATAATTTAGTTAAAAACAGTTTGAAAAACTGCCCCGAAGTTGAAGAGTTTGCTTGCTACGAATGGAAAACCAACTTCCATGGATTTGAACAGTCATGACTTGGTTTTCGATTCATGTTGTTGCGCAGAATTGGGACAGACCTGTTTGTGAAGTTGTTGTAGATCACATGGTGTAGTGCGGGGAAGTGACAAAGATTACACGGGTTCAGTGTAGGGCGCATGTAGCACTGTGCGTGTAAAACAGAGCAGTGAAAATGGTTTGAATTGATTGTTTCACAATGCAGCCGTAATTGCAGGTTATTGTAATATGTATTTTCTGAAAGTTGATTAATAAATGGATTGTTGTTTGTGGACGTAGCCCAAGAAAAAGATGAACCACATTAATTCTTGTTGTCTTGCCTCCACATTAATTCTTGTTGTCTTGCCTCTATTTCTACGAATTGTTTTATTCATTTGTTCTTATTTATGTTTGTTTATTCAAATCTGCATTTAATTGGTGGTTTAATCCCTCTATTTCCTATAACACACTATTACAACTTTTTAAAAAATGAAGAAAAACATCTGAAATTCCAAGCACACAAAATACCACCAAAAATATCGAAAAGCAAAAATAGCAATGTTTTCTCAATATTTACCAGAGCTGCAGTAAGAAAATTATACATAAATCCTAATTTCTTGAATTAGTAAGATAAAAGAGTTAATGTTCTTTAATCAGTCTTCTCGCAACTTTCTGTCTGAAACTTATCAATGAACATAGAAACTATCCCAAAGTTTAACCTTATCAAGATCTTCTTGGAGAGATTAATTTTGCTAGATGTGAAAACTCTTTCTAAAAAGAGACCACTATTACAACTTTAAGATATTTTGGAGAAAAACATTTGAATCTCAGGCACACAAAATACCACAAATCAAATTAAGAGCAGAAATAGCAAAGTTTTCTCATATTTGCCAAGGCTGCAGTAAAAATATTCTACATATTATTTAAGAATCTTAATTTCTTGAATTGGTAACATAAAAGAGTTAAAGTTCTCTAATCAGTTTTCTAACAGCTTTCTGTCTGAATCTGCTCCTTTTATAGTTCCTAATCAGAGATTTACCCGTAACCTGCAACTATTGAAGCCGAGGTACAGTGTTGAAAACAATAAACATTTATTGATAATGGATTCAGACAAGCACAGAGAAGATGCCGACATTTTTATTAACGACGACGAGACGAGTGAAAAATGCATGCACCAGGAAGAAATTCATTATAATGGTGACGAAGAGTGGCTTCATTCATTACCCATATGTTTGTAATTTATTGTTCTATACTTGGGCTTAGTTTTATCTCATAGTGTGTCTATGTGGGGAATCTGGGTGTCAACTATTTATGGTTTTGGTGTTTTATTCTATTTTTCATTTTTGATATAATGGGTTTCGTTTTTATCTCAGAATGCACCCATTTGGATTTCCTTGATGTCTACAAAAAAAAATTCATCACATAATGCACACTTTGATTATTAAGTTAGTTAGTTGTCATCTCAAATATCTCCATTCGCTAAATCTGTATCCTAAATATCCTTTCCGATTCCTTTGACCATGATTTCATATTTTTTTCATCTCAGTATGCGCCAATTTAACAAGTTCCTACATACCAAATATATGTCCCTGGAAATTTTAATTGAGAAGAAAATTAGCCTATCTTACTGTCTTAAAGCATGGATTCATGGAAACCCAACTCCTCTCCCACATCCACAGTAAACCCAGTTAGAGCCCAAATATTTCTCTGCAAGTACAGTTTTCTAACAACACCCTCTTGAAGGATGGATTAATTTCCTCTCATTGATTCGTTTATCTCTAATATTTGTATCCGACATTAACAGATTGATCTTTTGACGCAACAACAAACGTATTCCAACACCTCTTATAAAAAAGCAAACCAGTGAACACAAAGAAAAGCAAGATGGTCCTTTTTATATTTCTCTCCAAAGTGGAAACCTAATACATAAAAGCTCAATTACTCATAGTATGGCCGAACAGTGAATTGTAGCCAATGCACAGATGACTAACCGACACAGTTTACAAGGCACCTGTTAACGGTACAGAGTAGGGTTGGCAAGGAGATATGCTTCAATCTTCTTGAAGAGAGCAGTGCCAGTGCCTTTAATCTCCTGCACTTTGCCTTTATCCTGCACAACGCCAGGCAGGCTGTCATAGTGGAACACAGAGCTGCACAGGCATCCTCCCTCTGCTTTCGGTGTGTATTTGAACTCATACCTAGCAGAGGCCAGTTTCTTTCCCAGCATTCCTCCCTCCACGTGGCTGTAACGGTATACTAAATTCTCCTCATCTACCTCTTCCACCCTCTCCTTCACATAGCTGAAATCCTTGTTGGCTGAATAACCCAAAGCCCATCAGTAAAGAAAGGAGAGCTTTAGTTGTAAGCATCTGGGTTGATATGATACATACCAGGGGTGAAGTTGACTTGCTTGATGGTGCCCACACCTCCCTCACCTTGGAGTAAGGTGATGCTTGAGAATATCTCTGGTGCTTGCTTTGGCAGAACATTATGGCCATCCTTCACAAAGGCATTCCAGAGTCTCTTTGCTTCCACTGGAGACTCTATCTCATGTCTGATACTTCCCACCACCATCTTCTCCTCCTTCCTCCTCCTTTTCCTTGGACGTCCTTCTGGCTTTGGGCTCTTCTGTGTAAGAGGAAGGTGGGCGGTCCTTATTGAAACCAGAACTCTACCAGATCCATAACATGTGAATGTAAACATAAATATGGTTTATTAAGTCAAGTCAACAATGGTGCCCATCCCTTACCGAAAGTACTCTTTGGTTTTGGTTTTAAGCCTGGTTTATTTGGCTTCATTTTAATATTCTAGACTAAAGTCTTTGTCATCTCACCTACCAAATTGATCACCTGTATTTTCCAAATACTTTTGTTGTGTGGTTGAAAACAATGGTTGTAGGTAGGTAGTTACGTGACTTGTTAAAATATGCTAGAGTATCGAACACGAAGCTTCTAAAAGAAGCGTTTATAGTATTTAACTGCTCTCCTTATGATGATCTAAATGATCCACCAATAAAGGAAGGTTCCATGACAAAAATATCTGAAGATGATTATATGAGGTGGTTTTTTTAAATAGTGAAAGGTTAATTGGCTAAAAAAAAAAAATTACTATTTTTAAAGGATTAATAGATTGAAAGGGAAACCTTATTATCAATTATTATCAAGTTGGTTGTGAATTTCAATGTCAACAACTCTCTTGTCTTATGATCAATTATTATCAAGTTAGTAATGTGAAGGTCAATTTCAACATCTTGTGTTCATGAGAGGATCATAATATGCATTAGCATTAAATTGGGAGGGTGGATTTTAAGATGTGTTGAACGGTCCAATACCTGTGGCAAAGTAATCATATGTTTTCCCTTAAAAGATTTTGCCATACATGAAGAAGATCATCCAATTTTATAAAATTTATTTAATCTTGTGGACTAATCTACTAATGAAACTCAATGCCTTGTGACATTAAAGGACATAGCCGGTATTAGATTTAGGCTCCTACTTTATTTAAAATGTAATGTCATTACCTTTCCTAAAAGAGTTCTTTAATTAGAATTTACTAGGGTAAGACAATGAATTATGTCATGTGCTAGATGGATCATATGTCAATATATTGACATCAAGAAGCTTAAGTTCATAATCTTGCATTCTAGCACACAATTTTAGAAATAGCATGTGTTTATTGAAGAATGGTTTATCTTTAATAGAAAGAAGCAAGATATCAATAAAACATTTATTTTTATGATGAGTAGTGCTATACTTTTATATTAATGAAACAAAAAATAATATATTATTCACAAACAAAATGGCCCCAAAAGTCTATTCTAAAATCACAAAGTGACTATAAAAAGAAGCAATTGCACTACTAAGCCACCAAGGGCATATGAGTAGGAGAAGGATGGGGATCCTTACTATGGCAAGGCCCCAACCACATGGGATATCTCAACCATTTGAAATGGGTTCCCAACCTAGAATAATATCATCTTTGTCATTTTATTGACTATAAAAAGAAGCAATTGCACTACTAAGCCACCAAGGGCATATGAGTAGGAGAAGGATGGGGATCCTTACTATGGCAAGGCCCCAACCACATGGGATATCTCAACCATTTGAAATGGGTTCCCAACCTATAATAATATCATCTTTGTCATTTTATTCTTCTTGAGCAAGATCTACATACACAAGAGAAATAACAAGGACCAAGTGAGTAAACTTATCATTTAAAAGCTATTTAGAATGACCATGTTGGGAGGCAAAGGAATGGCCACATGGAAATGGAGACCAATCATGGTGTCAATGATGGGGAGAAACCTACAAACCATGATAGCCACATCTAGAGCTATGGCTATGGCCAAGATAATGCCCACATAGTAGAGAGGTGTCTCAACTAGTAGGAGATGGTGGTGCATAGCAAACCATACAAGAGGCATTAGCCTAGTGCTCTATGAGTTTCTACAAGTGGGAAACTTCTAGAGCCACTTTATTGGTCTAGACTTGTATATGTAACATATTATAATATATAATTACTTTTGTATAAATAGAAAAATGAGTGTCCACAATAGATCTTGAAACAAATAGAGATTTTTAATATTTCTAGATAGTAAATAAAATCTCCACTTTGAAATCATGTCAAATATGAGTATATTTTGTTTTTATTTTGGGTCATTCACATAAAAGAATAATTTGCCAAAAAAATAGATCTACATATAAAGGTTTGAAGATATCATGAATCTAACTTCATGTGGCTTGGGTCTAAGGGTAAAACTAGAATAAATGCTTGATAGTTTCCATGTGTCCACAAAAATGACAATGAGGATTAAAAATACCCAAATGGAATATAGGAGAAATAAAAATAAAAAGTGTCTTTGGCTCCACAAGAGTGGACCAAACTATTTTAAACTTGCATCAACATTAAAGAATAATGGGTTGAAGCTTCCACCTAGAACATTGATTTTTAAAACCATGGGTAAATGAGGAGAAAGCCATGACTATCCCTTAAAGGTTTTGTAACTCCTAAAAGGAGTATCCAAATACCAATTTTAATCCATGTGCCAAGGTTTGATGCAATGGATTTTGACCTTGTGAATCATGTCAAGGAGAACTAATTCCAAAATAGTGTTGTAGGAATCTAAATCTTGGTTTCCAAGCTTGTATTTGGCTTTAAATTTTGAAAAAGAAAGTTAGGTCTTAGTGGCTCTAGAAAAAGGTCCAAAATAGTGTAAATCCCATGATTGTACAATCTTAAATCACAAACCAAAGGAACTTTGGCAAGGGTTCTATCCTAGAAAGTTGTTTGAGGAGACCACCAAAGATATTGTTGATTGATATAAATCCTAGTTTGAAATTTGTTCCTATTCCAAATAAGCCACATCTTGATGGCTTCCTGGGCATGCAATATGCTTTTATCAACAAAGTGGCTTGAATTTGCATATGTTCTCTCATAATGAGGATGATTTAAAGACCTAATCCTACCAATTTTTTCATCCATGAGGGATCCTAGTTGTAATGCAATGCAATAGAAAAAAAATTAGGCTTCATTTCCTTCTAGGACCTAAATTATCCACTTAGCACACAAAATTGGACATTGTCCATAGGTATCAATTAAGCCAAGACCACCAAAGTCACAAGGAAGGAAATAGAATTCCTATGTTACTCTATTTAAACATTTTATTTACTCTAAGAAGCACAAAAGATATATTTGATTAACCTCTCCAAATTTTTATGAGGATTTTAAGGGAACCCAACAAGAAGAGTAACTTCTTAGCAAGACAAAGTTGTTTTTTTATCCACAAGTGTGATTTATTTCTAATACAAGTGAGAACATATTGTCAAAGGGACACAAAATATCATACTAGAAGAGAAAGAGAATGGAAATAAAACTAAAAACTTTCATGTGAGTAACTTATTTCTAGCCATCACAATCAAGCCAACTTAGTTTAGGCAAGAAAAATGTGTGATAACATTGTGTGTTTTTCTAGTAAATGCTAGATCCAAAAGAAAGCAAAAAATTACTTTCATGGAATTGAAGACCTAGAGGAAGGAAAGGGATGGCATTTTCCAGAGTGCATGGAGGAATGAAAGAAATGTAGATAGTGTAATGGATAGTTTTTGCTAATTTTTTCAATTTCAAATATGTAATTATACAATTGATACAATCTGCTAAGTAGTAAACAGTTATTATGGGATAGGAAAATTTGGGTATGAAGTTCAAATATGTAAATTGGGGATAAGGGTTTCTGCTAAATTTTAGATAAAATAGCTATGGGGAATGGAGTATCTGATAGTTCTCACAGAAATATTGCCATTATAATTTGGTATTTTCAAATGTACTTCAATATATTTTTAAATTAATATATATAGGCATATATTGCCTTTTGCCAAAAAAAAAGGGAATTTTTATTTAAACACTATAATACTTGACTCACATTATATAATTCTTCCAAGAGAGTAAGGAATCATCAACAAAATAGCCATTAACAAGTTGGCGAGTAGAATTAGGAAGAGCTAGAGGGTAGCCTATTTTAAGACTATATTGGTTAGTAAATAACCAAATCCATAATTTACCATTAGAGAGCTAGAGCTAGAGGGTAGCCTTCATGAATGGAAGGAGAAATCCTAGAATATGAATCTTGGTAGCTACTAATAGTGAGACCCATTAAGGAATCTACAAAAAGGATTTAGATAAACTAGAGAAAATTAAGATAAAATCTAAGAGCTTTGAGCATGGTTAGAATAAATGACCATTCAATACAATCATAAACTTTGGAAAAATCAATTTTGATGAAAATGACCTATTATTGTGAATTCTTTAAACCACTTCACTCCTTCTCAAAGTAAAATAAATTAAATTAATAGTTATTAGATAGTTTCTAATTTATTTTATCAAGTGATGTTTAAAATCTCCATACATAATCACTAGTGTACTCATCATTTCCTTACTTGCATTATATTATTTTAGTAAATTGAGCATTAGACCAATGTTTACTTATAAATTTTGTATAAATCCATTAGCTAGATTACACAAAAAAGGAGAATATGGAATCACGTGACCATGAATAAAATACTCTAATGTATAGCTTTTTAGTGTGTGGAAGAAAATATATTGATATATTATCATTGTAAAAGAAGTCTAAGAATGAATCATTTAATGTAGAAATCTGTTCCATTGGGTCTCTTCTAAATATATTTTAAACCTCGGAACCATAAACATGTTGGAAATGTATGTATGAGAATGTGATAATACAATGTGTTATGTAATAACTTGCGATAAATATATTTTGAAACTACAAGGTAGATTATTAAGGAAATTTCAAATATCACTTAGCTCTCTCATGATGCTTGGTATGAATGATTGGTAAGTATTATGTTTGTATTAATGCATTACGTATAAATTTATTGTGATGAAATTGTGTTGGAGGGCCTAATTGGCTGGGTTTGAAGTATCCAAAATGTGATGTATGTGTAGAGAAGGTAAGATATGAGAGGTAGGGGTGATGATAGAGGAAATAAGGGGAAGTGTATATAGGATAAATTAGGATAGGAAGATATTGGTAAATTGATGGTGGGTAGAAGGGAAAAATGAGTTAGGGAATATCTAATGTAGAGGATTGGTTGTGAAAGGGGAGGAAAATAGAGGATTCATGAAAAATCAAAGGAATGGAAGCATCATTAGGAGGGTTAGTATTCTCAAAATTTTAAAAAAAAATATCATTTCCATGTTGAATCTCATTAATTAGAAATTATGGTCATATTTTATCAGTTGATTTTATAAGATTCTACTTTAGAAATTTGAATTTTACATGCATTTCATTAGATTTTAATTTTTAGTCAATTTATGAGTGAGTCATGCTCATATATTTCCTCATCATTGAAGGGGATAATATACTAAGTCATGCTCATATATTTCCTCATCATTGAAGGGGATAATATACTTACATTTTTAATTATGGGTGAGTTGGAAGAAATCATTATGATTGAAGGGCTTATTATAGGAATCTATTCAAACTCATATATAAAGATGAACCTATTAAAACTCATGTAATAGAATAAGGTATAAACATAATTTTTAATGAGTTACCTTTCTAATTGAAGTGTATGATTATCTAGGAATAATGATAAATACTTTATAATAAGGAGTAAATGTGATGAGCCTTGTTATAAATGGTGTTACTTTATTGTACATGGTATTTAGATGGACATTATATAATACTTAAATTTTAATCATAGATTGGTATATCAACCTCAAACAAGTTTTCGCGGTTAAGGCATATGCTACCTATTTCATATTTTTCATATAGATCCCTATAGATTCATAAAAGGCACTAGTGAAAATTAGTAAACTAGATTTCCTTATTAAAATAGATCTACTTAATTAACACATTACAAATCATTCATATCATGGAAATATACATTCACACTTAATACCAATCATGTGCATTGTAAAATATATAAAACATATAATATGAACTAAAGCTAGTAACACTTTTATAGCATATTTTCTCTCTTCATTAACTTCTAGCACATTAATGTATGTATGTGTGTATGTATGTATGTATGTATGTATGTATGTATGTATGTATGTATGTATGTATGTATGTATGTATGTATGTATGTATGTATCTAATAGATTCTCATATGAGTTACACACCATCAATGCATTTTATTCCCTAGATGACAATTAGACCAAGGTAGATATATTCCATGTAAAACCATTATATACACATTTTTATGATATTGTGATGTCCTTTATTAAATTTTAAGGTATATAAAATTAGGGATGCCCTAGAGATATATACAAAATGAGGTATCTTGAAAACTAAAATTCACATGTGTCAACATTATCCTAGCACAAATTTTAATTATATGAACTTGAAACAAATTAATGGTGTATTCGAGAAAGTTATTGAAAACTCAAGTGCCATATAAAATAAATAGTATTAAATATTCTTGGAACACTTAAATATATCAATGTGTGAATGGTGACCTAGCCTATGGCTATAATATCCAATAAATTTTGGGCATCATTAATCCAAAACTTATGTAGAAGTTCAGATCCAGTGGTTTTACAGTTAGGCACCTTTTTAGGATGTTGTTGTTGGGAGTTTGGTCTTCTATTCACATGTAGAGATGTCCTAGTAAGGTTCTTGGTGGGAGAATATGGAGAAATTAATTTGGTTTATTTCAAATGTTTCATCATAGATTGGTAAAAAAACTACAAAGTTAGTTGTGATGAGTTTCAATTATTATGTTTTAGCATGGAGGATTATATAATTCTAATACTTCTATGGCCACAACCACAAGTCATTTGGAAGAGAACTTAGTAACAAATAATTACTTGAATATGTTACTTGATTTTTCATAGTAGTGCAAGTGTACATGTAGCATAAGAGTATACGTGATTATGGATATAATTCTCAAGATTTTTTAGAGGATGCTTGGAGTTAACAAAGGTAATTATTTACATATACTTGTTTCTCTTCTACCAAAATCATAAATGGAAGAAATAAATATACTATTACATAATGATTTAGTTGGGAAAAACCATTTTGATAAAAAAAAACCCCTCTTTTAAACAACCCAATTTATTATTTAGTAATAAACACAAATTATAATATACATTCAAATTATAACCCTTTACTAGAGTATTACCAATCAGACATCTAGAGCAACTTTGGTAGCATAACAACGTAAGGAAGTTAAGGTAGTGGAACAACTTCCTACACTAACCTTGAGAGGAGGGTAATGTAAAATATATATATTACAATAGTTACAAAAATTAAGCATAATTATCATACATACCACAGCACAGTGATTTACATGGGGAAAACCCTTTCAAGAGAAAAAAACTCACTCCAAAAGTTTCCCAATATATTTGATAAATTGGAAAAGTGAAACCCTAAAGCTTCACTTTAGGATTTGGCACTTTTAGCTAACTTATCATTTAGAATTTAGATTATCTATGGTAGGATATTAACTTGCAACCTAAAAGGTGAGTCAATCAACCCTAGGTTTCAATTATATTAGGGGTTAGAATGGATTTAACTATTACAGCCTGATCGTCATTGATGTCAAAAGTATGTTTGAGATTGATGAGCTTGAGAAGTTTGGTTGTCAATGTTGTCAAAAGTGACTCGTAGTCCAGCTAATTGGTTTCCAAAGCCCTTGAGATATGCTCTACATTTCTCTATTGGTGATGCTTTGGTCCTGCAATTTGGAAGTGACAGTTTGAAGACTGTGTTGCTTTTGTGAGGATGCTCACAGAGGTGCAAAGTTCATCTCTGCATTCCTCCATGTTTACAGATTTTCTTATGTGGTTCAAAATTTAAGTTCAATGAGTTATGAAGGTTGTATATCTAAATTTTCATGTTATTAGTCCTTCTGTAGAGAAAGTTTTATGTGACAAAGTTCAGGATTGTGTTGTCTGGTGGCTAGTTTCAATGTTTGTTGACTTGATCCAACTTTTTATTGCATGAAGTTGTGAAAGGGGTGTATGAGAGTGTTCCTGAAGATTGTGATATATTTGTTACTACTCTACAAACTATTTTCTATTTTCTCTAAAATAGGTTGTGGTCTGAAATGAAGGTGTTATTGAGTTATGTTTTTGCCTAGCTGACTGAGGTATGTTGAAGGTGTGCACCACAAGTTCTTGTATGTGCAGAGTCAATAAAGTGTTTGAAGGTGTTATATGGGTCATTCTAAATCTTTTGGGAGAATCACAAGGTTCATGTTTTCTTGCTTAAGGTTGACCTAATTTGAATTTCTGAAGTGTGTGGATGTTTTCTATTGAAGATTGATATTGTGAAGAGTTTTTAGGACTTGGTTAAGCATGTGTTAGAATCTGCAAGGCATGTTCCTCTTCCTGTTGTTTTGTGTAGTTTGTTTGGGTCTTTCCCTCTACACTTTTCACATTGTTTGATGTTTTTTCCAACTTGTAATTGTAATATTCTTTGTTGTAGGCTGACATATGTAATATAATCAATGTAATATCATGTATAGATTATAAACCTAGTTGATCTTGGTCATGTGGTTGATAAAGTGGATGTGTAATGCATTATAATAATTGTTTAAATGACTAAAAGAGAAAGAGAAAAAGTGGAAGATCATGTCCAGATTCAATTTGATCATATTTTGGTGACAAAAGGGAAGTGAAGAGTGAGCCTAACTATTTGTTAGAGGCAATGATCCAAAGGAAAAACTTCTTGAAGGTTGAAAGAAGTGAGTTGATAAGTTGAAGAGAAGAATTTTGAAGAAGTTGGAGAAGAGTTTTCAAAGCATAGTTGCAATCATCAAAAGAGAAGGGAAAAAGAATAATTACAATCATCAAAAGGATTGAGCTTCATTTTTAGATTCAAATAGTAGGAGGACTATCATGTTGTAATCTTCTCTAAGTTTGTTCTCGGTTCAGGGAGTAGTTGCTTCCTTGGTTTGTACCCCTAAAACAAAGTCTGCAAGGAGTTGTAGCTTCCTTGGGAGTGACCCTAAAACCCTTACATGGAGTAGTAGCTTCCTTGGGTTGTATCCCTAAAAAAAAGTTATAAATTGTTATTCATTTGTGAGGTTGGATTAGAACAATAGCAATGAGCATCTTTTCTTATCATGATTTTTCCCCTTTGGGGTTTTCCACGTAAATTTTGTGTTATGTGGTGTTGTGCATTGTGTTTGTACTATAAAGTTTTTTTCAATGCTCTAGAGGGTTTGAGATTTTATAGAATATTGATTCACCCCCCACTCTTAGTATTTTGATGTGTGTTCAACACTAACTTGCAACCTGAAAGTGGGTCAATCAACCCTAGGTTTGAATTCTAATAAGGGTTGGAATGGATTTTTGATGAAATGCAATTATATGACTAGCTAACAATGAAAATGCACTACTTTAATGTGAAAAAAAATAATCTAGAAACTAACAGATAAATTTGATGACTAGAAATAGACTGAGCGAACTTGTGTGCACCTATGATTCTAATTTTGACTTGATTTGACTAGACAAGGTTTCCTAGGAAACCCTTTTTTGGATAATTAAAACTAAAATATTCTTTCACAGTCCTCAAGTGTATGATCAGAGGATTCTTCCTTCCAGATCTTGTTGTTGTATCTTCGTTGGTTGTCAAGATAATTAAGAGTTTCCATATCTTGCCAAGTTTTAAGGTTTCAATACATCAATGATCAAATATTCTTCAATCTTTCTCCAATATTCTTTAGATCTATAACCTACACATTCAAAGAGAGAGGAAGGTTTGTGCCATATAGGGGCTTGCCTCGGTCAAACTCCGTGTTAGTGTTTCCACCTCCATAATGGAAAAATTGATGATAGAGAGCTTATCCTTTTGAGGGATAGAGGTTAAATGATAAATGAATGGTGAATCAAAAATTGGATGCAACTCACCACTCAAATATTATTTCCTCAAAGGACTAAATTCATGCACATCTCCTCAAGGCTTGATTACAATTTGGCTTGAAGACCTACAAGTGTTAGTCCTCATAAACAAAATGTATGCATAAACATGAACCACTCACATAAAACTTGGAATGAATGCTTTGATGATGGATTTCCCTAATAATATTGATATATATGCTCTTGATCACTCCTTAAAGTATAATAAGTGCTCTTGAATTTCCTTATGATCGCTTGTTGCTAGTTAGTTTTCAAATGATGAAATAACTAGGTATTTATATGCAATTGATCTAATTTCCCACAAATTAAATCCTGATAGTTGACATTTAGAATTTGAAATTGAAATAATAAATCACCAACCCCAAAATATTAAAATTTGGGGCCAAATTAGGTGGACAAGGCTGCCCATGGTGCCCTTGTCCAAGACCTATTTTTTAGGATGTTGAGTATCGGGGGAAAAATATTAAATTCCTACTTTGATTTTGTACATTTGATTCCTTGATAAATGCATAAATGGGCCATTAAATGCATAATTTGGAGCATTAGGTATACAATTAGGTCCAAGCACATAGGAGGGAGAAAAATCTAGTGTGAAATTGTCAAGGGTGACAATTTACGATGCTACAATTTATTCTTGAATCACATATATTACAATATGCTTGTAGAGTAAGCTTCTCACAAGAGTATCACTAACTAGAGATCTAAAGGCAACACAATAACTATCAGACTCTTATAATACATCACACTACACAATTGTAATACAAATTCTTTCATAAAATAGGGTTTCCTTCCAAGGCAAGTCAATTTAACAAAATATCTACTATCAAATATGAGACCTAATGATGAATGGACCAAATTTATAATAATAAAATATACATAAACTGTGTCTTTTGAGGGAACTACCCTTGTACCCTTGTTGAGGCACATGAGCCCCCACTGAGGGGATGGTCCCCTTGTACCTTGTAAGGGGGGTTCCCCCTACACCTCCCTACACTCAAATATATTAAACTCTTATAATCGCAATTTTGAGATACCATTCTTCCTAACATTCTCCCACTTGTGAAACACCTTACAAGAACTACAGGAGGATCAATACCATGATTTAATTTTTAGGGGCCTAGAGGCCCATAGAAATTTAACATCATCTAAACTTCCTTGTGCTCACCACCTTAGTTAAAGAATCTGCAACATTCATCAAAATATCTACCTTAACTAACTTCACCCTACCATTCTCGATAATATCTCTGACAAAATGATATTGTACATCAATGTGCTTGGTCCTAGCATGAAATTTTAGGTTCTTAGCTAGGCATATCGCACTTTGACTGTCACAATAAACTATCACTACACCTTGTTTTATTCCAACATCTAAACATAGTGTCTTAAGCTAATAGGGTTATTTACATTCATGATTAGTTGTCATTTACTCAACTTTAGTAGTGAAAAAGCAACCATTACCTATCTCTTACTCATCTAACCGATTGCACCATGAAATAAATTAAGCACATAAGTAGTAGTGGATCAATTTCTATCAACATCACCTACCCAATATAAATCTACATAACCACGGATATCAAGGGAAATTATATCTCCTAAATAATTACCATGATAGCACAAGGAATACTCTGAGGTACCCCACAAATATTTGAAGGCTCTTTTAACTGCATCCCAATGAACTCTGCTAGGATTAGAGATACATCTTGAAACAACTCCCACTACTTGGGAAATGTTTGGCCTATTATATACCATAGCATACATAAAACTTCCAACTACACTTTAGTAAGGAACTCTACTCATGTCTTTCATTCCTAATGGGGATGTTCAATAATCTAAAATAGATAACTTTGTTCCAACTACAAAAGAAACACACAATGAACTACAATCCTATATATTAAACCTTTGTAATAATGAATTGGTTCACTTTATCTCTTCTAATTTTCATCCCAAGAATGTGTTTAGTTACCAAGATCTTTCATTTTAAATTTAGTTACAAGTTGATGCTTTTTTAATCATTCTTTCCCTTTACCAATAAATAACATATCATCAACATATAATGCACTAAATAGGAAATGATCACCATCAATCTTACAATAAACACAATGATCTTATTTTAAAAAAACTAAATCCTAAAATCAACACATATGTATCAAATTTTTGGTACCACATCCTAGAACTTTAATGTTTGATTCCATACAAATATTTCTTTAATTTTTAAACCAAATTACTTTTACCTTTTACTACATAGTGCTCATGTTGTGTCATATAAATATCCTCCTCCAAATCACCATGAAGAAAATTTATTTTCACATCCATTCGCTCAACCTCTAGATTATAAGTAGTAGCAATAGAAAGTAAGAATCTAATTGATGTCATTTTGGCAACAGGAGAAAATATATCACCATAGTCAACACCCTCAACCTGAGAGTAACCTTTTGTAACCAATTGTACTTTGTACTTCTCAATGCCTCCATATGAACCAATATTTTTTAAAACACCCATTTGAAACCAATATATTTTTGTCCTTCAAGAAATGGTACTAAATCCCATGTATCGTTTTTTTTCAAAGCTATCATTTCTTCATCCATATCCATTTCTAGAATCTTGCATCATTCATACCTAATGTATATTCTAAAAATCTAGGTTCATACATGTTAGTATTCAAAGTAAAAATACATCTCCATTCATCAAGTGAATACCTTTCAGGTAGTTGTCTATGCCTTGTAGACCTTTGAACAAGTTGAGTTAGGGGGTTCTTCCTCCTCTTCTCAAGAATCAAAGTTGGATGAGCTCTCATCAACTTCTTGTCTATCTAGGGGCCTCAATTAAACTTTTTCAAGCATAGAGGGAAGTTGAATCCTATATTTTTGTTCAATTTTTTCTAGCTTCAATATAATAGAAAGCTTAATTTCTTTAACAATAACACACTACTATATAATACCTTATGTGTAACAATATCCCAAAGCTTGTATCCTCTCACACCATAACTATATCTATTGAAGATACATTTCATAGCACTATTCTCCAACTTTTTTTGCTTCTCCTTTGGCACATGTGCATATGCCTCACAACCAAAAAATATAAGGTGTCTCAGTGAATGTGTGTTACTGAACCATGCCTCTATAGATGTCTTATCAACAAGAGATAATGTAGGATACTTGTTAATCAAGTAACAAGAAATGGAAAAATATTCAACCCAAAACCTATGTTCTAAACTAGCACCACTTAGCATGCTCCTAACCTTCTTCATTAGTGTCATGCTCATCTTTCTGCAACTCCATTTTTTTATGGATAATATCTAGAGTTATATTTTTTCTATGAATACCACAATATTTATAGAATCTATCAAATTCATTAGAGAAAAATTCACTACCATTATCAATCCTTAAATATTTTATTTTCTTTCCATTCTACAACCAAACCATTGCTTTAAATTATTTAAATTGACCTAAAACTTCATATTTACTCTCTAGAAATCATATCCATGTCCTACTATAATCATCGATAAATGAAACATAACATGTGGATTTCCTAATTGAAGGAACATCTACAGGACCAAACACATCATAATGAATAAGATCCAATGCACTACAAGATTTATGAGAACTTGAGTAAAAATTGAACGCAATTTTGATTTCTATAAATGCAATTCCCACATAAATAAAATTCAAGACTACAATCAACTAACCCTTCAAGAAGGTTTAATTATTCAAGGTTATCAGACCCTTTTCTCCAATGTGGCCAAGTCTCTAGTGTCATAACATATTCTTCTCTATAGGTAACTTTGATTAAGAAAAAAGAGCACCCTTGGGTACCCAAAATCCATGAACATCTAATGATGATGAAATCCTCACCTCTTCTAATGAAGTAGCCACGCCGGACTTTCTTTTCACAAAAGTAATATTGCATAAGGTGCATGCATCAATATTATACAATATGTCATATCTAACACTTCTAAAAATTACCATAACACCTCTAACCATCTTGCATCATGCATTAAGAAAGACTACCTACACACCAGCATTTATTATTTTTCTCACAGATAACAAATTTCATGTCAATCCAAGGATATGCAACATACCATTAATATTTTTTATTCTACCATCAGGAAACTTGATACTAACTTTACTATGGACATAAATATTAAACAAGAATCATCATCCAAGTATACCTTAACCCATCAAATTACTCATATTCAAAAAACCAATATCTATTAGAGGTCATATGGAAAGATGCACCTAATTTAATTAATCATGCATCATTACCTATACGAGTTGCCAAAGTTGCAATAAATTCATCACCATCTTCCTTCTCAAACTCAAAATCAAATTTGAATTCCTTATTTTTCTTCTTTTTCTTCTTATTTTATTCTTTCCACCCCTTAGGAAAGTGTGCAAGCTTATTGTAGTTCCATCAAATAACTTTGGACTTTCCAAGAGATTTGGATCTCCCCTTGGACTTGGATTTATCATGCTTCTCATTCTTCTTGTATTTTTCCTTAGGTATTCCATGAACATTAGGCCATCCTTGGAACTAATGGATACCTTCCTCCTCATCTCTTCAAAAAGAAAATAACCCACCACATCTTCAATCTTCAAGATAATAGAAGTACTTCTAGTAGCCATAATAAAATAATCTCATGAATTAGGAAAAGAACAAAGCAACATTTGACATTTCTCCTCCTCATCCATTTTGATACCAATTGAGCCACCAACATATTGAATTTTTCTAGGTGTTTTATAATTCATCTGTACCTTCTTCCATCTCAAGGAATACAATTTATTCCTCAATAAAATATATTCACTAAAGATTTTGCTTGATGCATATCACCAAGTTTCTTCCATAGTTTTTATGCAGAGGTCTTCTCATGGGCATTGATTAAAAAAAATTCTTCCAAGTATAATCTGATTAGACCCCTAGCTTTACAATCCATAACATCATATTCATCATCCAAAGTAGGATCTTTGGGCCTTAAAACTTTTTTATCAATAACATCCCACAAATCTTGATCTATCAATAGATCCTCCATATTCAACTTCCATATCTCAAAATTATTTCCAAAATAAATCTCCACCTATATTCTCCCTAATGAACTTCCCATATGAAATTTTTTGTAGCAAGATCATAAAGTATTTTATGTACAAGCTCCCACTTAAATATAGATTAGTTTATAAAACCCAACAACCCACAATTGAAACCAAAGGTGATCAGGATCTTATACCACTTTTCAGGAAGTTAAGGTAGTGGAACAACTTCCTACACTCCCCTTGAGAGGAGGGTAATGTAACACTTTTTAGATCTTTACAATACTTACAAAAATTAAACATAAATATCATCCATACTACATAATAGTGATTTGCATGGGGAAAACCCTTTTGGGAGAAAAAATCCACACTCCAAAATCCTCCCAATATATTATTTATGAACCACAAAGATTCTAGTATACTTGCAAAGCAATCTTCTCATAGGATTATCACCAAACAAAGATCTAGAGGCAGCATAATAACTATCAAACTCTTAGAATACATCACACCACATAATCTTAATAAAATTATATGGTTTCCTTAGAGGTAAAGACAAGCCAAAAAATATATATATCGTTAGATCTAAGACCTAATGATGAATGGTCCAAATTTGTAATAATAAAATATACATAACATGTGGCTTTTGGGGACACTGCCCCTGAACCCTCTTTGAGGCACACATCACCCTGAATCCACAAGGGGGGTACCCCCCATGCTCAAATATATTAACCTCTTATAATCACAAGGTTGATAAACCAATTTTCCTAACAAATAGTACCTACAAAAAATTATTGTATAACCTCCAACTCTAGCATTCAATAAATAAAAAAATACCAAACCATAAATCAAATCAAATTTTTCAAAACCATGTGTCAAAACTATGACCTAAAATTATTGACATATCTAATTCAAATTTTAACACCCAAGATGGTCATGGTCTTCTAGGATAAAAATAGAATATGCTCTTACAACCATTCTAACCTATCATAGGCTTTTTCATATGTAGTCCCTTAATTTGGGTGTTCTATTTTGGTACTTTTAAACCCATTCAAAGATTCCTTATGACATGTGTCATAAAATATCATAATATTGGTCAATATTTTTATGTAACTCCCCTATCATCATTCTCCTATGCATCTAAAACAGCAAAAAATAGGTTTAGTGTTAGAGGGGTTCACCAAAATGATAATAGATAGACCATTTTTTCTTTATTTCATTAGGAAATGAGATCCACACAAAGAATGGACTAACAACCCTTAGGTGAGTCAACACAATGAGAGAATCTACTAATAAATCCTTATGCTTGAGGATAGGGGCATTAGCCTAAACAGTACTTTTGGGAGAGAAACTAAAAAATAGAAAATCTACTCAATTATGTTCATTCAAACTTGAAACGGTAATTTAAAGGTCGAACTAACAGAAATAGAAAACTTGAAGTGAAAATCTGAGAAGGTTTGAGTGATGTGCACTATTCACCAAAAGGCGGTTTCAGGAGGTTGTCTGGGACTCATTCGCCCATGGGTGAATGGGTCTTTGCTCAGGGATTTCAAAAAACTTTCAGGAGCCTATAATGTCAATCGATAGCTTCTGTTTTGACCAGTTTTCAATGTCAAAAAGTCAAAAATTAGATCTATAGGTGAGCTTTTGTGGCTTCACAACAACTTTCAGAACAACTTTTACAACTTTGACAACTTTTCCAATCTTGCTCTTCAAAATATCTTCAATCCTTCTTCAACCTAAGATCTACAACACAAACACAAGAGGGAAAAATTATTTTTTTGGTGAATGGTGGTTTGCCTTGGTCAAACCTTGTTTGGGTAATTAATCCTTGAATTCAAATAATGAAATGTGAAAGGAATGATGAATGAACAATACAATGCTGCAACTCACCAAAAACTTGAATAAACCTTTGGAAATCTAAAATTTTGATCTTGATCTTGCATGAAACGGATTCAATGGATGTAGATCTTGATGCTTGAATTCTTTGACTTGATCTTTGAAACATACATCACAATTTTAGCTCCAAAAATATGCATGATTGCTTAAGACTTTGACATGATACTTGATATCTTGATTGTTGCAATAAATCACTGATAAATCTGCTCTTAAATTTCCTTAATCATAAAATTTTGCTCTTGCAAAGTCTCATAAAAATTATCTAGTTCATTTGATAAAATGACCTTGTATTTATAGGTATGTATCCTTAATTTCCCAAAACTTAAACATTACAAGCTGACATGAAAATTTGAATTTAGAGATATTAAAATATTGCCAAAAACATAATTTAAATTCAAGTTCAAAGGCCTAAGGTGGACCCATTCGCCCATGGGCGATGGGTTCCAAGTCCCTATTCCTGGAACATGCATTGCTCAAGGTAAAGTGTTATGTATTAGTGTAGTGTAGAAAAATATAACCCTTTACATTTTCTCACTTGTTGGGCTCTCCTAGTTTAAATTGGACTTAATAATGCCTTAATTTAGTGTTGTTAAATGTACCCCTTTATATTTACACACTTATTTGAGCCCTCTTATTTAATTGAGCTTAATTGTGCCTTAATTATCCCTTTAATTCATTTACAATCCTAATTAATTATATTTTTTGAAGGGGAAACCCAACAATAATTAATGTGTAAACATAATACTTTACATTGAGCAATGTGGGTTCTAGGTATAGGGACCTAGGACCCATTCGCCCATGGGTGAATGGGTCCTCCCTAGAACTTTGGACCTAAATTTAAATTATGTTTTTGTAAGTATTTAATTATTTCAAATCCATAATTCAATGTCGGTCTGTGATATTTGAATTTTGAGAAATTAAGGATACATACCTATAAATACGAGGTTATTTTCTAAGTTTCGCCTAGAGTTTTCAAGGTAGCATTTTGATAAGAGAAAAAGTATAGAAAATTTGATGATCAAGAGCATTCAAGGGTAGATATATCAAATATTTATTGCACCATTCAAGATCTATTCATCATGTCAAGGTCTTCTTACATAATGCATGTTTTTGGAGCTAACATTGTGATGTAGGTTTCATGTTCAAGTCAAGCATTCAAAGTATCATTTCAAGCAAGATTCATGTTCCACATCCAATTCAGCCATCTCATGCAAGTTGCAAACATCCTAAGATCTCCATTATCAGGGTTTCATACAAGGGTTTGTTGAGTGATAACATATCTTTGTTCAATCTTCATTCCCTCTTTCATGCATTGTTTCAATTCAAGGTTTGATTACCAAAACGGGGTTTGACCAAGGAAAACCCCCATTCACCCAAAACAATATTTTTTCTCTCTTGTGTGTGTGATTGCAGATTTAGGTTAAAGAAGACTTGAAGACCTTTTTGAAGTGAAATATTTACAAAGTTGTCAAAGTTGTCAAATCATGGAATCTCACCTACATAACGGATTTCTGACTTTTCGACACTGAAACCTGGACAAATTAGAAGCTTCAGATCTGCACCAGAGGCTCCCGAGATATTTTTGCAATCCACGTACTTGGAACCATTTCCCCATGGGCGAATGATTCCCAGATCAGCTTCCAGAAAGCACTTTTGGTGATTGGTACACATGTTTCTACCCTTCTCAAATTTGTATTCTATTTTCTGATTCTATAAATATTGTGTTTAATCTTCAAGTTTCAAGTGTTACACTACATTTAGGAGTTGATTTTCTATTTTTTAGTTTTTCTCCCCAAATTTTTGTTTGACCTTGACCCCCATCCTTCAACATAAGGAAATCTAGAGATTCTCACTTTGACTTGATTCACCGACGGGTTGATAATGAATTCATTTTGGGGATCTCATTTCCTAATTAAATAAAGGAAAATAGGTCCCTCACACATTTTCAAACAATCAACAAAGCCATCCCAAAAACCCTATTTTTTAATGTTTTAGTTGGCATTAATTTTTGTCGGGTTTCCCCTTCGAAAAATATAATTTATTAGGCTTGTAGATGTAAAATAGGGTTTATTAGGGCATAATTTAGTCTAATTTAATTAAGAGGGCCCAAAAAAAGTGTGAACATGTAAAGGAGTACATTTTTCTACACTACATTTAGCCCCCACTTTAGTGAGAGGATGACCTTGCATCAAACTCACACTAAAGTAGACAATCAAGAGAGATATAATTGTATGTAATTGTTGGAAAGGTAAGATGATAAAGGTCAAGGAGGATGATCAAGCCCCCAATATCTAATATCTCATGAAAATTTGACAAAGATACAAAAAAACACATACCTTTGTTAAATAAGCAGCAACAATGACAAGATACTCAATCATACAATCTCAAAGACTTAAAGAAAGAGAAGAAAAGAAAGGGTTGGATCAAGCCTCAACTTTTTGTCCAACTCGATGTGGATCAAGCCTTAGTTTATTGTCCAAAAAATTTTACAAGTGGAACTCATTGTCCACTATGCAAACAATGATGCACGTGCACACAAGCTAGTGAAATTCATTGTCCATTAGGTGAGACCCCAAAAATGGCCAATGATAGAGTCTTATTAGGCTCCCATTGAACTAACCATACCAAAATTATGCCTCATGAAAACTTTGAAAAGGCACCACACAATACGAACTTTGAGCTTCATAAGGCTATCAAGTTGTGTTATGCTAAACACTCATGAAAAAACATGGCCCTACTAGCAAGCAAGGTGTGTTATGCTTGGTGGAATTGAAAAAGGTTGTAACTTTGAGCTTCACAAGGCTAGCAAGCTACGTTATGCTAGGCACTCATGAAAAAATATGCAAATAGGATATTCAAAGGGTTTTTTCTTAGTTCATATAAGGTCTCCTCTTAGGGAACATCATGCCTAATTTCTCCAAGAGAGGACAAGTTGAGGATAAAAGATTCACAACTTAGGGAATGCAATCTGTAGAACCACCACTAAAAGAATGTCATATGCTCAAAAAAGTCACAATCTTGAAGGACATCAAACCCAATGACACCAGCAAGTAGAAGACACATCACATGAAATAAGAAGACTGTACTATAAAACATGAAATATAGTCAAAAATGATAATGTCAATGTATGCCCCCACTTTAAAGAAATTTCTAAACACTGGATGTTGTGAGAAATTACTTTAAAGTAGAAAATGATAAATGTTAAACAATAAAGAAGACATGAGAGCTTACTTGGAAATCCCTATGTTAAGCATATGCTTCCAAATGAAGTTTCATCATGAACAAGGGTTTTCCCCCAAATGAAATCCCAAACACATAAGGGATCCATAGATTCAGAGTTAGCCTATGTCTTTTCTACAATGATATTATAGAGCTCAGAAATGTTATCATTCCCCAAATACTTGTAGAGCAAGAAGAATGACACATAAAGAGTGGAAACAAAGAAAAATATTTTGGATCAACATGGAAGAGACTTAAATTTCTTGACACCTTGTGTCATTCTCAAAAGGAAAACACAAGACAAAAGAAAAATGATATAGTTTTATGACATATAGAAGAATGTAGGTACAAATAGAGGAATAAGCATAAATACATATCAAATAGAATGATATGATGGATCACATTACGTACATGCAATCACAAAAAACATGAAAAGAAGAAAAATAAAAAGACTAGTAAGGCACATGCGAGTCAACCTATAGCAAGTTGTATGTATCCCAATCTTCTTCAATATATACGAAAGGTGAATAATGGCCAAAGGGACAACAACAAGTGATTTACTAGGACAAGGCTATCTAACTCCTTGCCCCCACTAAGTGCAAGAAAAGGATGAATCGAGATGGGTGATGAGAATGAGATCCTTGCAATATAGAAACGATTTACAATAAATGTAAAACATGTAATAGTGAGTATGTTATAATCCTACAATTAGTATATGGCAAGGAGCAAAGAAATTAATTGTTAAGGGATTATCCAATCACAATCCTGTGAAATTATTCCAAATTTGCTAATGATTCTCTTTAAGGCACAACACTCATCGGTAAGATGGTCAAGTGTTTGATGAAATGCATAACAATTCATGTGTGTACTCTTACCTTTTTTGTTTTCTCTAATAGGTGGCAAGTAAATCAATTCTAGATGAATAATTTATTCCATTTGTCATTCAATTTATATTTTAGTGTGTAAAAATGGAAATTCTTTGACTTTAGAAGGCTTGGATTTATTGCTTGATTGATATTTGCTTGAAGGAGGAGGACCTAAGATGATCCTATCATCCTTGTGAGGGATTGGTTGATCATTATGAAGGAGGACACTTGTTTCCTTGGAAGATACAAGGAGAGGAGGATTTGGATATCCTAATCCTTTGGTATCTTCAATTGGGATTTGTTCTAGTAATTTGTGGACATCATGCTCATTAGTTATGTCACATCCTTGTTTTCTTAAGATCTTAAATCCTTGACCATAACTCTCTTCTAAGTTAATGGGTGTATTAGTAACTCGATTGGTATAAGATAGAAGAGCGTCATTATTTCTCTTATTAACAAGTTCATTAATGATTGATGGTTGAGGCTTGCTTTGTGGTTCAATTTCAAAAGGTGGGAGTTTGGACATATCAAATGGTGGTATGGTAGGAGGTATTGATTGTTGCATGGAGGGGTAAAATGATGCATTGTTCTCAAGGTTGTGTAAGGAGTCTTGTATGAATTGTTGCATGATATCTTCATCTTGACCTAAGATTTCCACCTCATGGGGACATCCATTAGGAGTTGATTGAGCATGACTAGGTTCTAGTGCATTAGGATCATTACCAAACACACAACTTGAGACATCAGCCAAATACATTAAAGACTTCAATATATTTCCCATACACATGTCCATCATGCAAGAATGAATTGAAATGCAAAGAGATAACAAATTTTCAGAATTTAAACAAGATAATATTGTGATTATACTATGCAAAAACCTGAAAATGATGTCTTTTAATTCCAATTTTAATTTTTAAATGCACTTGAATTTGACCAATTAACCTTAATGTGAATAATTTCAAAAAACAAAAATTCTGGAAACTGGAACAAGGATCTAAATGCAAAAACATAGAATGCAGACTGAGAGTTTTTAATGCCCAAAAATTTGGAAATAACCTTGATCAGGGACTCATTCACCCATGGGTGAATGGGTCTTGTTTCAAAGTTTTGAAAAATTAAATTACAAATTTCTGAGTTGATATTTATGCTTTTAGATTCTAGTTGCAAATAAGTAGTTACAGTTTCATATTTTCTAGAAAATCAAATCTAAATTCAAGTGTAATATGATGCTAAATGACAAGAAAAAAGACCTAATTTGAGATGCAATTTTGATTCAATTTTCTGATTTAAGTGATTGATCATGCAATGTTATGTAAACACTGCAAAATGAATGATATTTTTGAATTTTTCATATTTTAAAGAATGCAAAAATGCAAACCTAAAATCCTAAATGAGATGCAAACCAATGCAAGTTTAGAACCCTAAATAAGAATCCTAAAGTTAGGTTCACCACAATGAAACAACGAAAAATAGGTTTAGTGTTAAAGGGGTTCACCAAAATGATAATAGATAGACCTATTTTCCTTTATTTTATTAGGAAATTAGATCCATACAAAGAATTGACTATCAACCCTTAGGTGAGTCAACTCAATGAGGGAATCTACTGATTTCCTTATGCTTGAGGATGAGGGTATCAACCTAAACAGCACTTTTGGGAGAAAAACTAAAAATAGAAAATCTACTCAATTATGCTCATTCAAACTTGAAATAGTAATTTAAAGGTCAATACTAAAAGAAATAGAAAACTTTCTATAGATATGAGAAGTTTTGAGTGATGTACACCAGTCACCAAAAGACGGTTTTAGGAGGTTTTCTAGGACACATTCACCCATGGGTGAATGGGTCTTTGCTTAGGGATTTCAAACAACTTTCAGGAGCCTCTAATGTCAATTTGTAGCTTCTGTTTGATCTGGGTTTCAATGTTAGAAAGTTGGAAATCAGATTTGTATGTGAGTTTCCATCGATTGACAACTTTGATAACTTTTCCAATATTTCTCTTCAAAATATCTTCAATCATTCTTCAACCTAAGATATGTAGCACAAACACAAGAGGGAAAAATTGTTTGTGTTTTTGGTGAATGGGGGTTTTCCTTGGTCAAACCCCATTTGGGTAATTAAACCATGAAATGAAATAATGAAATGTGAAAGGAATGATGAATGAACAATATAATTTTGAAACTTACCAAACCCTTGAATAAACCTTTGGAAATCTAAAATCTTGATCTTAATCTTGCATGAAATGGCTTCAACAAATGTGGATCTTGATGCTTCAATGCTTTGACTTGATCTTTGAAACCTACATCACAATGTTAGCTCCAAAAACATGCATGATTACTTAAGACTTTGACATGATACTTGAGATCTTGATTGTTGCAATAAATCACTAATAAATCTTCTCTTGAATGCCCTTGATCATAAAATTTTTCTCTTGTGAAGTCTCATAAAAATTCTCTAGTTGATTTGATAAAATAACCTTGTATTTATAGGTATGTATCCTTAATTTCGTAAAAAAATAAACATTACAAGCCAACATGAATATTTGAATTTAGGGATGTTAAAATACCACCAAAAACATAATTTAAATTCTAGTTCAAAGGCCTAGGGTGGACCCATTCACCCATGGGTGAATGGGTCCTAGGTCCCTATTCCTAGAACACACATTGCTTAAGGTAAAGTGTTCTGTGTTGGCATTAATTGTTGTCAGGTTTCCCTTTAGAAAATGCAATTTATTAGGCTTGTAGATGTAAAATAGGGTTTATTAAGTCATAATTAAGTCCAAGTTAGTCAAGAGGGACCAAACAAAGTGTGAAAATGTAAAGTAGTACATTTTTCTACACCATAGCATCATATAATATTTCATTTAAGTAATTTTTATCTTAAAATTTAATAAGATGTTCTTACACATCATAATGGTATTATACGATCTTACAAATTATTAAACATTTCCCAAAGTATATGAATTATTTCAAAGATTTCCACCTCAAAGTGGGGTGCCCTCTTCTCCACATGAGCATAAAATTATATGTAAATACAAATATTAGGATTCAATTTTGAGAGACCTTTCCTACTATTCTCTATTTGTCAAATATCTAACAAAAGAGAAAAGGTGAGCTCTAAAATTAAAATATAACTGTGTCATGTGAATTATGAGAGTTAGCAAATGAGTAATAAAAACACACACAACCAATGAAACATATTATATTAGAAGATTGAAGCACATAATTAATCAAATTCAAAACACAATCAATTACTAAAACCGTTTCATTGTTTCCTATCTCTAAGGATTCCTTGAATCATAATGGCTCTTAGATTTTGCTTGCACTATGACTTTCAGAATGATAACCTAGGGAATGGAATGTTGTAAATGCAGGAAACTTAATCCCTACATGATTTGATAAGTTGTATGATAATACTATGATGCCATGATGTTAAATGCTACAAATGATAATGGTGATATGGCAATGGATATGATGCTAAAAACTATGATGCAAATGTTATATAAGAACTAAGATGATAACTAAAATGTAACTATGAAACTAAGCCATGATTCTAAATTAAGATGTTTCTACAATGCTCATATGCTAAAAGCTAAATTGCTCTAAATGCTCACAAATACTAAAATGCTCTCTCAAAATTTCTGCATAATAAGTTTACTCAAAGATGGGATGTAAAATGTTGTAGAATGGGCTTGTATTTATAGGAATTCCAAGGCATCTTGTGATGTGGCAGCAACTAACAGTCAAAATTTCAGCTAGAGAGATGAACGGTGGAGAAAGAAGAGGCTAGAGGGAATCATGGAGGATGTTCCCTTGACTGTGAACACCATGCCAAGTGTGAGGGAGAATGAAATGATGGAGAGAGCCAAGTGTCCAAAGTTTGTTTTGGAATTGGTTGAGGATAATTCCTATTTAAATACTAGAAATTTAAATTCATGTGACACTTGATGATGTGGCAAGAGGAAAATTTGGAGACATGTGCCTAAATTCAAATTGGGAATTTAAATTTAGTGAGAAGATTATTAATTAAATAAAACAAACTATTGACATTTGTTTGTTTAATTAAATTTAGAAGAATGTGATTTAAGGTGGTAGAATTAGAAAAGGTGAACTATATAAATAAATTTGGAATTTATTTATAAGTAGACGAATTAAAGGGGTTCATTAATTAAATAATTTGTATTTAATTAAATAATTGTCTTGATAGATTTTAGGTGTATACATTTTTCCCCTCTTTGAAGTAATGTGTTTACACATTGCTTCAAAGAAAAAAAAATTGATGATGCCCCAGACATTGATTTTCAATGATGACGAATATATGCCCCCTCGGGAGATAAATCGATGAATTTTTAGGATTTTTTGAAATTTTTGAAATTTTGATGATTTTTTCGATGATTTGATGATGATTTCAAAATTTTATGATTTAGAAACGATTTATCTCCAAAAAAATTATGTTGAACCAGCCAGATGATAAATTGATGAATTAAGCCCTTTGGAAAATAAAATAAATCAATCCCATAAAAATCCCACTTAATTAGCCTTTAAAAGGTTAAAAAGGTGATTTTGAATTTCATTTGTCCATTTTGATTTTGAAATTTGAGAGTGATTGAGCAAACTTGTGCAAATTTGGCAAGATGGGGATTTCCTATCACACACACCAATTCAAGTGTGTGCAACATCACAACCACCCGATAGCATATGGACCCTCGGTACATACCCTGAAAAACCTCCTTGTGATTTTTTTGAATCTCGTTTTTCCATGTTTAAATTCTACTTATCCTGTTTTAGCACATATGAGCACCAATGTAGCGCATACGACAGTTGTTCTAGCCCATAGGGTTTATTAGCGCATAGGTGATGTAATTTTGCGTAATAGGTCAATGTTATAGCCCATAGAATCATTAGTGCATTGATAAAGGAATTCAGCACATATGATGAATTTGATGGTGCATACGGTGATTTGGAGCATAGAGACCCTATTCTGGTGCATCCATGAAATTCTCTGGTGTATCCATGTTTTGAGCACTTTGAGACACTATTTTAGCGCATCTAGGGAAGAATGATGAATTTTTTAGTGAACTCCTTGTTGTCGATGATTTTTTATCACGCCAGTTGTTGATTTGATGATGATTGATGATGTTGATAGATTAGATGATGATTGATCCCATGATAGGGGAGATTCAATGATAGGATGATTATAATTGACCTCATCATAGGTGAGGATCAATGATAGATTGATGATTGTCCTCATGATAGGTGAGGATCAATGATAGATTAATGATGATTGTCCTCATGATAAGTGAGGATCAATGATAGACGCTTATGAGATGCAATCAAAATCTCATTAGAGAGATGTTTAGATTGATAGGTTGACTGATGTTTGATTGATTAATTTGTGATATGTTATGATGATAGGAGCCTTTGACAGTCCTAAAGATTTGGGAGCACTTCCCAAGGACCTAGGATTTGATTCTGCATTTCGATAAGGCTAATCTAAATGTGATTGGCCGATGTGGAATGACTTCATTGATTGGCATGCCCCAACATCGGATTAATAGGGGGCTTCTGACCATGCTAGCAAAGAGGTGGCACAGTGATCATAACAGCTTTCATTTTCCTACTGGTGAGATGATAGTGACACCAAAGGATGTGTACCAGATTCTACGGATTCCAGTCATTGGAGAGTTGGTTGTATATGACTACGTCGAGCAGGGTGGGACTGATGCATTGAGGAGAGTGTTCGAGGATGATCGGATATGCGGCTACGAGATTCCCTAGCGAGAGATGGTCGATGCCTACACTACATTGTCATGTGTGCTTGTTGGTTTCATAGGAGGATTTTTATGTGTCAACTGCAGGTCAAAGGGAATTTTAGTTGGATGGGGTCGGATACTTGAGAGTATGATTACATAGGTACCAGATATGCTTGGGGTTGTTGCATGCTTGCCCATTTATACCATGGTCTTCACCAGGTTGTCTATCTAAGAGGGCAATTTTTTCAGTAGGAGTCACATTATTGCAAATATGGGTGTGGGAGCATATAGTTGCCACTCATCTAGTGGCAGAAAGACAGTAGCCAGCTATGAGACCGTATGTTCATGCATATACAAGTCTAGTTGTCCAACCTAAGGTGGGAAAACTAGAGTACTAGACGATCTTGAGATAGTGACATGGGGTCCCTACTTAGACTATGAGTAGTGACCAGAGGATGATACTAAGATGCCATTTTTATGCTTGTCGATGTACCTGATTGGGAGGACACAGTTCATTATTGAGATCTATTTCTATTGAGGGTACTACGATAGTATGGCAGGGTATAAGGCATGCCCTAGGGAGTGGCTCATTATGCACGGTGACAAATTGATGTGACAGAGTGGGGGCATGTGTTATCATATGATGTTGTAGTTGAGGAGTATCACAGTTTACAAGCCATTACTTGGGATTATCATCTGAAGATTATTGAGGCTCTGATATCTGAGAAGTATGCACAATATTTCCTCCTACATCCACGGATATCCAGTCCTGATGATCCAGTCCATTGTTAGATGATGAGGAGAGGGCAGCAGTACATGGATGCGGGTGGAGGAGAGATGGAGGAGATGAGGAGGAGGAGGAGGTGAAGAGAAATGATGATGGAGATGGGGATGGAGATGGAGAAGGAGGAGATGGTAATGGGGGTGATGGAGATGGAGGAAATGGTGGTGGAGGAGATGAGGATGGTTTAGGGCCCATGATAGATGTGCGCGACCTCAGGATGCCTCAAAAGAGGCGATCATTGGTAGTTGTAACACAGCAGCATGTACAGATTCAGCTACCCTACAGCAACAGCAGGCACAGATAGTTGCATTACAATTTCAAGTACAGACATTGTAGGGTCAACTGGCATAGGTACAGGCCTTACTACAAACACAGACCCAGGCCCAAGCTCAAACACAGGCACAGATTGCCACTCTTACGGCCGAGAGGGGTACCTTGAGGCAGTGATTTGAGCAGGAAGAGGGCATAGCAGAGAGTTTACAGAGAGTTGCAGAGGGCACAGGTATAGATGACTACTTCTGAGAGGTACGGTGCACTGCTAGGGAGGCAGAGTTCTATAGGCTAAAGTATCATGAGGTGTTTCCTCCAGAGATTCGAGAGAGCTACATGTAGTCTTGCTAGTTGTACTCACACCAGGACTACCATCAAGGGTGTGATAGGGCCACCACCTCATAGGGATCCAAGGACAGGACCATTAGGTGGTGTGGGAGGTACAGGGCCAGTACCATCAGGGCAGAGCACCACATAGCTCTATGATGATGATAGATTTGTTTTATTTTGTGACATTTGATGATGTATACACCAACTCAGTTGAGAAATTTTTATTCATTGCCATTATTTTTATGATGTATCTCTTTACACATTTGGATATCATTGTACTCTTGACATTATGATTTTTAGGTTATATGATATGCGGCGATGATTAGAATCTATGTCTCTATATGTGATTTATGATGGATGCCTTTAATTTCTACTTTATGATGCTTATATGATTCCTATGTGATACTTATGTTCAATACTTATGTGATACTTAGATGGTGATTATGTGTGTATGCAATGATGATATGATGATGTATGAATGATGATTCTATATCATTTATGGATGATGTTTTATGCTATGTGAGATGGATTTGATTATGTAAATGATATGTGATGTTTATGTGCACTCATGTAATGATTATGTATGGATGCAATGATGATATGATGATATATGGATGATGATTGTATATGCTTATATGCATGATGCTTTTATACCATGTCACGTTCCTCAGCAACTTTTTTAGATTGGAAATCTTACTCTATTATATATGTATTTCAATCTTCTTAATGAACCATTTTCTTAATGCAACTATATAAAATGATTTTGATTATGCAAGTGAGATGCAATGCACTTCTTTTCATTTTTTCTGGTACAAATATTATGATGTAATGCCTGTATGGATAAATGATATGCAAATAATTATACAACTATATGACATTTTTTTGTTTAATGTCAAGTGTACTCAATACATTAATGATAAAGATAACATCATCGTGAAATTGTTTCAGCCTTGGAAAATCCATAAATATAGATGCAAAACTAATATGAATTCAATCTAATATGCAAATGTTGTCATCTTAACAGTTGATTTGTCATGCTTTTTATCATCATTGAGCCTTTAAAATGTTGAAAGTGAGTATAAACATCGATGGTATAATTAGACCATGATGACCTGAGTACTACTTCCATGATTTTTGATATTACAAGTTAACACAAGCATCTAGGTATAATTAAACCAAGATGACCTAAGCATTCCTCATGTAAACAGACAAGAGTTAATCATTTTCCTATGAGAATTTAGAATGTTATCAGTGATACTTTGTAGAGCACGTCTCGCAACAATTTGCATAGCAGTAGTGATCAACTCACAAATAGCAGACAAAGAAAAATCATACTCCTTCCTAGCTCCTCTAGTTCAAACATCATCGAGGTGCTCCAGAGATATGTTAACAAAAATAAAAGTATAATAGTTGAACATTCATGCCAAAGTGATAAAGCCATGATTTAGAAGGAACATCATCCATTTAAATTTGTTTTCATTTGATTGATTTAGCTACTTGATATGGATGGTTGATGTGTTCATGGTTGTGATTGATGTTCAGTGTTAGGTTGCACTATGATCGTTGTGTTTGTGACATTGTGCTACTATTGTTTTTCTGTTGGTTTAAGCTTAAAGTTTATTTGCCCCTAGTGAGTTCAAGATTTTTCCCATAGTCTAGGGTGAGACACGACTGCGATTCTAGGATATGTATGTGAGGCTTTCTAATAATGGGAAAAATGATGGCAAAAGCGAATGGAAAAAGCGTATGGTCGGCATGCTCAAATAGATGGAAAATATAATCTATCACAAATAGCGCTTGTTGCCAAGTTTTCACTACTTTTTTTTATTGCACTTTTTCAAACTTTTAAGGTTTTTTAATTTTATTTTATTTTTATTTTTCACTTTTTTTGTTTTTTTCTCTTTTTTTTTGATTTTTTGGATTTTTCTCTTTTTTTATTTTTTTCTTGTCACCAAGACGCCTATTTGCCAAGTTTTCATCAGGGTAACCATTTTTTCAAGACATTCTCTAATTTTTTTTTGTATTTTTTAGGACTTTTTCTGATGCATTGGATAAATTAGTTGTAGAACTTCTTGAGATGCAGGTTGTTGATGGGTTCTTCGAACAAATCACCTTCAGGTGTGGATAGCTAATATGCTCTTGATCCAAAGACTGATACCATGACAAAGGGACCTAGCCAGTTTGGTTCAAATTTCCCCTTCTTTTCTCGATCTTGTTGGTTATGGGGATTTTCTTTCAAGACCAAGTCACCAACCTGAAATGTTTTTAGTTTGACTATGTGATTTTAACTTTGTTACATCCTCTGTTGATAGGCTTTCAAATGGTCCATAGCTTGCTAATGACATTCATCCAATAGTTCTAGCTCTTGTAGCCTAGACACCCAATAATCTTCATCTGAAAATGATCCCTTTCAATGACACATGGAGTGATGGTAGCTCAACCTCAATAGGTAGAATAGCCTCTAATACATAGACTAGAGCATAGGGTGTAGCTCATATTAGGGTGTGAATACTAGTTCGGTAGGCCCATAGAGCAGGGTTCAGTTGAATGTTCCAATCACGTCCAGCATCATTGATGGTTTTCTTTAAGATTTTCAAAATGGTTTTGTTTGAAGCCTCTACCTAGCCATTTCCTTGAGGGTAGTATGATGTAGAAAATTGATGCTAGATATGAAACCTTTCACAAAGCTCTTGAACGTCCTGATTCTTAAAAGGTCTACCATTGTCAATGACAATGGACTAAGGAATACCATGCCAATAGATGATGTAATTCAGGATGAAGGATGTTATTTGTTTTCTTGTGGTTGTGGCTAGGGGAACATCTTCAATCCACTTTGTAAAGTACTATGTGGTTGTGATGATGAATTTTTTTCCATTGCAAGATGGTGGATGAATCTTACCTACAAGATCTAGTCCCCACTGACAGAAAGACCATGTTGATGCAAATGGTTGTAGTTCTTATGTTGGTGGATGTATCAGGTTTCCATGGATTTGACATTTTTGGTACTTCTTGACAAATTGAAATGACTCCTCCATATTCGGCCAATAGTACCCCAAGCGTAGGATTTTTTTAGTGAGAGTTAGTCCACTTGAATGAGTTTCACAGATACCTTCATGAACCTCACATAAAGTGGTTTCAACTTCATTACGTTCTAGACACAAAAGGAGAGTACCATCAAGACCTCAACAGTAAAGTACATTGGCTATCAAGGTATGTCAATCTGCTTGTTGAATAAATTTGTGTTTCTAGTTTTAGGATAGATCTGGTGGTAGGGTGTTGTCTCTTAGATAGGTGTATATTTTCTTGTAGATAGAAGCATCAGCCTCAACTAGATGGTATATGACTTGGGATTCGAGGTTATCATAAGCAGAGTTGAACAGTTGTTCCACCATGAACTCATAATGGGCTCATTTTTTAGGTATCTATAGGAGAGAGGCAATGGTCACCATAGCATCAGCAACTTTGTTGTCACCTCTGGGAATTTGCTCAAATTTAATTTCAACAAAGTACTTCTTGAAATTATCCACCATTCTTTTATATGGCATCAATTTATCATCTTTTGTTTGGTAGTCATAATTCACTTGATTTATGATCAATTGAGAATCTCCATAGACATGTAACTTTGTGATCTTCCACTTTGCGGTTGTCTTGATACCAATGATCAATGATTCATATTCAGTTGTGTTGTTAGTACAAGGAAACATTAACTTGTAGGACTTTGGAATGGTGTGTCCTTGTGGTGTGACGAATAGGATTCCTGCACCTGATCCATGTTGCGTGTAAGATCCATCAAAGTATAATATCCACTGTTGTGTTAACACTGTAAGAACATCTACATCTAGAAACTCACTGCTCATGGGATGATCATCTTGTAATGGTGCTTCGACTAATTGATCCGCTATGACTTGGCCTTTGATTTCTTTTCTATCCAATACTGAATGTCAAACTCACTCAATATCATTACCCATTTGTGTAGTCTTCCTTTCAGGGCAACTTTGTTGAGTAGATACTTCAATGGATCATTTTTTTCTATGAGTTTGATGTTGTGAGTTAACATGTAGTGTCTTAGTTGTTGGGTAGCAAATACTATTGTCAAAAAATCTTTTTCAATAAAGATGTAGTTGATTTCATAGCCATTCAAGGTCCTACTAATGTAATATCGAGGTCTATGATGTTACTCTCTTCTAAAGTATCTATCTAGCTCAAAGTTTGATTGTCTTTGCTTGAGTCATCGATATGTTGTGATCCAAATTCAAGAGATCTAGAACTCAAGCTTTGTCCCTCCATATGTGTTGGTGAATACCTTTGTATCATATCAATTTCTTTGTCTTGACAAGACTCTTCAGAGAGGGAATCCCATTCATATTCATTGGAATCTATTTCGGAACTATCTCACAATTGAAGGATTCTCTCAACAACCTATTGTCTAGTCTCTTCTTTTGATTCTTCTTTGTATCCTGGTCCTATTTTGTCTTTTGAATTCATTTTGATGGCCTGAATTGGTTCAATGATACCCTATTTTCTTTTACCGATAAGACCCTTTCCATCATATCCCATCTTCTCTAAGATTGCAAAACCTTTACCATATGGCTTGATTAGCACGTTGGAAGTTAATGCTTTTGATGCTTCTTCATCTTTATATAATTAGTTTAAAACATCCTTGTCTTCTAATTCATCCACTAAAGTGCCTGCTTTCACAAACTTACCATCAAAAAGTTTGGTTGGTTGTGAGGATTGTTGTCTTGATGTAGATGGTTTCCCATATGACTTAGGAGAAGATATCAATTGTGAAAGACACAACGATTTCTCAAATGAATATTCCCCCATGCCTTTGTCTTTTAACCAGATCCTTTCAACCTGTTTTGATAAGGAATTGAGTTGTCTTTCATGATTTGATGGAGTAGAATCACCAACACCTTTGTCTTTTTACTGAACCTTTTCCTCAGGCTAGTTTTACAAAGAATTTGATAGACTTTCGCTACTTGATGGAGTAGAATCATTCATACCCTTATCCTTTGATTGGTCCTTTTTCTCAACCCACTTTGACAAGGAATTTAGTTGTCTTTCATTTTTAGATGAACTAGGAGTTGGAGCTTCCCTATTATGTGGCACAAAAGTGCCTTGGGTTGTTTTGAGTGTGTTGCAATATTGTGGATTGTTGGAATCAGTTGAAATGGTGATTTCTTTCCCATTGAAAGGAAATTTCAAACACTAGTGATATGTTGATGGCACTGCTTGCATCTCATAAATCCAAGAATGTCCCAAGAGTATGTTGTATGTCAACTCTTTATCCAACACTTGGAAAACTATATCTTTTACAACCGGTCCCACTTGAATTGGTGGAACAATTAATCCTTCGGAAGATCTCTCTTCATCATCATAAGCTTTGATACTTATCTTTCTTCTAGCATCAATGGCATTTTCAAAATATCCAAGTGCACGGATAAGTTTCAAAGTATAGATATTTAGGCTAGATCCACCATCTATTAGAACATGTTTGACTAAGTGGTTGTGAATTAAAACCTCAATGTGGAGAGCAGCATTATGTGGATGATTGATTGATATATCATCATATTCAGAAAATGATAGGCAATGAGGTGCGGTCAAGTGTCCCACCATAGCTTGGAATTAGCAAACCTCTAGATCATCTAGTACAATGGTGGCTACAAGAGCTTGTTCTAGAATTTCTTTGTGAGCTAGTGAGATTTTGAGGAGTTCCAATATGGATATTTGAGCTGGTATTTTCTGCAGTTGATCAACTAGGTTATATTGTGTTGCAGGGGCAGCACTTGGTGTCTTTGATGTAGCTCCTTTCAATATTAATTTGGCTTGCCCCCTTGTGGTTGCATTGACTAGTTGGTCATTTTGTTTTTCTTTGATTTTGATGACATTAATCTGATTATCATTTGCAGCAACTTGTGTGATCATATTTATTGGTACAAGGTCATTAATTTGATGTGATTTGGTGTTGTTGTCATGAAGATGAGTTTTAGTTACAGCCATGCCTTGTTCATGCTCAATCATGGTGTCCTTAATTGAATTATCAGCTACAATAATGTCTCTTTAGCCCTTGATTTTGATATCCTTGGTTTGACATTTTTTGATTGGTATGATGTCATTGATTTGATGTGATGGGGTGTTGGTGTCATGGTGATGATTTTCAGTTGTAACAATGTTTCTTTGGCCCTTACTTTTGATGTCCTTGGTTTGATGCTCAGCTACCTCAACATAATGAATGGTAGAATCATAAACATAGTTTAGATTTCTCCTCTTGGAATTTGATGAAGAGGACTCCCCTTTTTCATAATTTGGTAAAGGATTCTTGAATGCTCCATGATCAGCATTTTTTTGGGGTCCTTCCACAAATATTATCTTGTTATCAATCAAATCTTGTATCAAATGTTTTAGCTGCATGCAATCATTTGTCTTATGTCTTTTGTTTATGTGAAAGTCACAATAATGTGCATCATTCCACCACGAAGGTTTAACTCTTGGTTCCCAATCTCTTACTTTTGGTAATGTTATAACCTTAGCTGCAAGAAGTTCCTTCAATGTTGATTCGAGTGACTGTCCCAAAGGTGTGAATCATCTTCAATTTGAGGATGTTCAATATGGTGGTGGTTTAGATTCAACATTGCTTGGATTGTTGTTTTGATTGGCATTTTGGTTGTTGTTTTAGTTGTTGGTTGAATTTTTGTTTTGATTGGTCTTGGTGGCAGCTTTTGTCAAGTTAAATACTGGTTTTTCATTTTGTGTTTCAGCTGAAGCATCATTGTTACTAGCATTCTTGTTTCTTTTCCAAGACTTTGTTTTATCCTTGTTGTTGTAATTATTAGAGGAGCTTGTTGATTTGTTTTCATTGTAAATTTTTATGACTCCTCTCTTGATGAAAGCTTCTTCAATTTTGATTCCATTTTAAATCAATTTTTCAAAGGTAGGTGGGCATTGTAACTCCAATCTATAGCTCATCTCATCACTTAGATTTTCAATAAATATTTTCATCTTTTCCTTTTCAGGTATGGGATGAGAATATCTTGCAAAGAATCTTCTCCACCTTTGCAAAAATATGAGGAATGATTCACCCTTTTTTTGCTTTGTATTGCAAAGATCTTTCATTGTTATCTCATATTGGATGTTGTAGGAGTATTGGGTGATGAATTTATTAACCAAATATTCAAAGGTTTTATTTGGTGGTGCAAGTTTGGAGAACCATTCTAGGCATTGTCCCACTAGGCTGCGTGCGAACAATCTCATTAAGTAAGTTTCTTTGTGTGCAAATTCAAGGCTCATAGTTTGAAATTCCCTTACATGATCTATAGGATCTATTTTACCACTATATATCATGTTCATATTTTGATCAAAAGGATAGGGGAAAATATCTTATATCAAGTATCTTTTTGAAGTTCCCCTTTGCATGTCTTGAATTTGTTGTTGGAGATTTTTCATTTGATGAGTTAAGGTAGCCACCGGATCTGCATTTGATAGATCATTTTTAGTCTTTTTAGGAGGTGCTTTCAATTGATTAACATCAAAGTCATGTGGAAGTTTAATGCCTTGATTAGCCAGCATTAAGAAGTATTTTTCCTCATCTCTTTCAAAAATATTTTCTAAGAACTTGTGGAAATTTGGATCTTGTTGAGCATGTTAGATGTCTTCCTCAGTTATTTCCTCACCTTCAGATTGGTGGATTTTATGGAAAGGATTTTCTTCAGCTTTAGTCATGGTGTTTTGAGTTTCAATGTTTTCAGTTTCAAGTTCCTTTTCTTTCAGTTTCTGCTTTTGGGATCTTGTTTAAACGATCATGCAAGTGTTATAATTTGACTAAAATTTTGATTTTTGTTTGAAGGAGTGCCAAGGATAAAAACTAAGTCAAATAGAATGACAAATTCTATTGACGAGACTAAGTTTAATCTGATTATACAGCTTTGTTTTGTGATGGAGGATGACAAATCTTGATGAGGAAACTTAGCCTAACAATCAGAGGTGTGTTTGATTTTTAGGCACTTTAAGGTGTTAGATCTTGATTTAGTTTGAAGAATTTCACTTGTAGAGGTTAGTTTCAACAATTTTAAAGCACTGGTATAATTAAGGAATGATTATGTGCTGAAAAAGATCATTAATTTCAGTTCAAACTGACAAACAGGGGATGAATTTAGCTCTCTGGTTTTGAATTTAATGGATGCACTAAAATAGGGTATGGATGTGCTAAAATATTGCACAGATGAGCTAGAAAATAGACCGAATGCACTAGAATGTACCCAATATGCACCAGAAAATGGATGCAATGCACTAATAGATAGGCTAGATGCACTGGAGAAAGTACTAAATGCACTAAAAGTTGTACTCAATGCGTTGAAGGATGACTTAGATGCACTACAAAATGGACTAGATGCACCAGAAAATGGCAGGGATGTGCTAGAATTCCCCTAAGTATGCGATTTTGACTTGGTATTCTATAGGTGAATGTGCTAGAAGGGGTTACAAGTGCATTGAAAGATGGAACGGATGCACCAAAAAGTGGTCTAGATGCGCTAAAAGCTAGACTAGATGTGCTAGACAATGACTCTGATGTGCCAGAGTGTACCCTATATGCATTAGAAAATTGACCAGATGTGGTAAAATATTTTGTGGATGCACTAGAAAATGCAGTGAATGCGCTGAAATAGAGGCTGGATGTGCTAATTTGGAAATGTTCAATGTTTTTGCAAGTCTGTATGGTTATTTTGTTTTTTAATCTATGAATCTGAAAGTTTCCAAGGGATGTTTTTTTGAATAGTGATTTTTTCTTGGTTTCAAGTTTGTGAATTATGGCAATTAAGTGTTTAAATGGATGATTTCTTGAATTATGACTTCAAACACAGTAGCAAGTTGTCAAATAATTGTTTCCACCTAGGAACTAAACATTGACTGTGTATTCAAGAATATGGTCCAATTCTTTCAATTTCCATAGGTATAACACAAGAGAAGACAATTCAAGCACTTTTCTATTCTCAAGGGTCACTTAAAATACCACATCCCACATCTTAGAACCATGTCAGCTCACTCAGTTGTGTCACCCCCTAGAGGGCACCCGTGTTTTTTCCTTTCCCAGGTCTTAACTAAGGTTGAATCCTCCACCTCTAGCCAGTAATCCTTGATGGTTATATGGTGAGTACCTTGGGGGAAGATTCTTCCCTCACCTTGCACTGTGATATTAGAAGTGTTTGGAGACTGACTCAGTTGGCTTCTACACTAAGGTTCGTAATAAGGGTTTTCATTCGGTGCGAAAAATAGATAAACTCCCTCAGGAGACCTCCCAACCTTGAGAACAAAGGCTTTGGGGATAGTTATCTTGCACACTACCATTGAATTGCACACTTTCCCCAAATTCATTTTTTATTATAGTGGGTCAGAAAAATTGGCTTTAGTTGTTCCCACTTAGGTCATTCTTGTAGGGTGAGTACTTTTTCCCACTACGGCAGGGCTTCTAAAGGTGTTAACAAAGTATAAAATAGTGAGTTTGGCATTCTAGTCACCCAGTTAAGGGGAGAGCATAGGCTGATCGCTTCAAGCACAGTCGACAAGGGGTTCTTTAATCCTTCTAGTTAAACTAGGTTCCTAATTTAATTAAAAGAAGACAATAAAAATAAATCCAACCCCTGCATACATCATCAATAGTTTGATAAAAGTGTATTTGACCAATGTATTAAGCACATACAAAATAGAAAACATTAATTAGTTCTCAGGATTTTGAAATTTTGCAAAATTAACTAGATGCGCTAAAACAGACATCAGATGCACTAAAAGATAACTCCTATGCACTAAAAGAACTATCAAATGCACTATAAAAACTACTAAATGTGCTAAAGTATAAAGTGAATGTGCTAGAAAATCCCCTATATGCATCAAAAGGTGAACCAGATGCACTAAAAGATTTTTTGGATGTGTTGTAATAGGAACTGGATATGCTAGACAATATTTTGGATGCGCCATAACAAGAACTAAATGCACTGAAATATTTTTTCGTATGCACCAAAAGAAATAACAGATGCACTACCTAAGATTTCACGTCCAAATTCTACAAAACAACTTCCAGAAAATGTCAATAAAAAGGAGCTAGGCCCCACGGTGGGTTGCCAAAATGTGTCATGTGAATTGTGAGAGTTAGCGAATGAGTAATAAAAACACACACAGCCAATGAAATGTATTATATTAGAAGATTGAAGCACATAATTAATCAAATTCAAAACACAATCAATTACTAAAACCATTTCATTGTTTCCTATCTCTAAGGATTCCTTGCATCATAATGGCTCTCATATTTTTCTTGCACTATGACTTTCAGAATGACAAGCTAGGGAATGGAATGTTGTAAATGCAAGAAACTTAATCCCTACATGATTTGATAAGTTGTATGATAATACTATGATGCCATGATATTAAATTCTACAAATGATAATGATGATATGACAATGGATATGATGCTAAAAACTATGATGCAAATGTTATATAAGAACTAAGATGATAACTAAAATGTATCTATGAAACTAAGTCATGATTCTAAATTAAGATGTTTCTACAATGCTCAAATGCTAAAAGCTAAATTTCTCTAAATGCTCTCAAACACTAAAATGCTCTCTCAAAATTTATGCATAATAAGTTTACTCAAAGATGGGATTTAAAATGTTGTAGAATAGGCTTGTATTTATAGGAATTCCAAGGCATCTTGTGATGTGGCAACAACCAAAGGTCAAGATTTCAGCTGGAGAGATGAATGGTGGAGAAAGAAGAGGATAGAGGGAATCATGGAGGATGTTCCCTTGACTATGAACACCATGCCAAGTGTGAGGGAGAATGAAATGATGGAGAGAGCCAAGTGTCCAAAGTCTTTTTTGGAATTGGTTGAGGATAATTCCCATTCAAATATTAGACATATTTAAATTCATGTGACACTTGATGATGTGGCAAGAGGAAAAGTTGGAGACATGTGCCTAAATTCAAATTGGGAATTTAAATTTAGTGAGAAGATTATTAATTAAATAAAATAAACTATTGACATTTGTTTATTTAATTAAATTTAGAAGAATGTGATTTAAGGTGGTAGAATTAGAAAAGGTGATCTATATAAATAAATTTGGAATTTATTTATAAGTAGATGAATTAAAGGGGTTCATTAATTAAATAACTTGTATTTAATTAATTAATTGTCTTGACCAATTTTAGGTGTATACACTAACTACCAAAGGTTGTGAGGCCCATAGACTCGCCAAACCACCTAAAATTTTGTGTGCTCATAGGCTTCATTATCTAAAAAATTATCTAAATTATTCTTTCTATAATATCACCCTCTCATTCTCTACCATTTCATGAACAAAATGGTGCTAGGAATATTTGTGCTTCATCCTTGAATGAAAGGTTAGGTTCATTACAAACATATGGTCCTCTAGCTACCAAAAAGAGCTCTAATAGCTCTCTAATTTGGCTCCACATATAAAAATTATTTATTAATCCAAATGGCCTCTTTAAAGGCATGAGTAGTTCTACCATGTACTCAAAATTTATAGTAGACAAACGAGCTATAGTATGCTTACTCATCTAGATAATAACACTACCAAATAAATTGAAATCATATCCACTAATGGAACTTATTCTATTAACATCTCCTACCCAATATAAATCCATAAACCCATGAATATCCACTAGATTTTAGTCCTCTATATAATTAATGTGGTAACAAATAGAGTACTTGGAACAACCCCATAAATACATAAAGACATTATTAACTACATCCCAATGATCTCCAAGATTGTCCATAAAATGGATCAAGTCTCTCACTACTTGGGAAATGTCTAGTCTCATAGAAGTCATAGCATGCATCAAACTCCAACCAATACCAGCATAAGACACATGATCCATGACCTCCATCACACTAGGTGTAGTCAAACACTACTCTATGGATTACTTAGCCCCAAAAATATAGGAATACTCAATTATCTACTATCTACCATGCTCAAATACTATAGTATGGATTTCACATACTTTAGCCTAACCAAATATTTTTTCACATTATCTCTTTTTTATTTCCATACCAATATATGCTTAGTAGCCACCAATTTTATCTCAAATGATGTTGAAAGTTGATTTCAAGTCACAAATCACATCCTTACTATTACTAAAAATAAAATCTAATATACATTTAATTTTATAAAAAGGAATTAATCACCATCTAGAATATAATAAACACAATGGTATGATTTGGATATCAAAATTCTCAATCCCAACACAAAAAATCAAATTTTGGTACAACATTCTAGGAGACTATTTGAGATAATTCAAAGATTTGTCAATTAGAAAAAATACTAAATACTCCAATTCACCATATAATAATTTTTCTTCACATGAATGTAATATATATATAAATTAAAGTTTTTTTTAAATAATATGAACCTAGTAGATATCATCTTAATAACTAGAAAAAATCTCTCACCAAATCATATCCACTCAAATTTAAAATATTCTTTTATAACCTATCGTGCATTATACTTTTAAACATTACCATTTGAACCAATATTCTTCTTGAATACTCATTTACAACCAACAAGATTCCATCCATTAGATTATTTTATAATTTATCCTTTCTTAATTCATAGCCACTCCCTAAGACTCAAAATTATCCATACCGTCACCTTATTCACAATTCTAGGATCATCATTATAAAAATAAAAGAAAATATATATATCCAATTAGGAGAGGTATACCTTTTTATTTATCTCTACCAAGTGGACCACCTCAAGAGCTATGGTGGAGATTTTATCTCCTCTTCAAACTATCTAAATTATCTATATTTCCTCCTCTTTTCATCCTTCAAGGCCTTCTAATTTAACCTTCTTGATCATGGGTGGTAGTTGGACCACATATTTTTTTCTCATCATATATTGGTTACAATACTACTCAATAGCTCTTAATATCTCTAAAAAAGTATATAGAACTATCTTTTCCATAGGCTCTCAAATATTGTGCTCTTTCACACCAATATCATAGTTGATAAATACACATTTCACTACTTTGTTCTCTAACTTGGACTACTTTTATCTAGACACATATGCATATGCCTCACAACCAAAGAAATGAAGATGTTATAATGAGGATTTTTTTCCCATCCATGCCTCCATAAAAGGGATTTTCAACAATATTTTAATTGGGAAACATGTTAATCAATTAAGATTCATAGCAACCACTTTTTCCTAGAACTACTCTAAGCTAGCTCCACTAAGCATACTCCTAGAGCTCTCTATCAATGTCATATTCATTGTGTATACAAATACATTCTACTAAGGGGTATATAGATTTTTTTTGTCTCTCAATCCAACGATCTTTACATAATCTATCAAAATTTATAGAACAAAAATCACCACCATTATCAGTCCTCTTTTGAGTCAAATTTTCTACAAGATCCTTCAACTTCTTAAGCTAACTAAATACTTTAGATTTACTCATTAGGAAATAAAATCATGTCCTTCAAGAATAAATATGTATAAAATATATAGCACAAAGACTTTAAAATTTAAGTAACATTAACATGATAAAATACATCAAAGTGAATCAAGTCCAACACTCGAGAAGATTTGTGAGAACTGGAATAAAATTGACTATAATTATATTTTACATATACATAATGTTCACATAAATTAAATTCAAGAGTACAATAATTCATCCTCTCAATAAGAATTTTAATTTTTAGGTTCCCTATACCCTTCTTGTTCATATACATTCTCTAGAACCATAGCATTATTTTCTTCATATGTAAATTTCTCTTTAAAGAAATATATTGCTTAGATGCCTAGAAAGCATGGCCATCACAAATAGATACAAAACTCATTTTTACTATAATTTATGAAGGTGAAGGTGTATATTTTGTATATATCTCTTCACTACTATGAGGCCCACTGTTTGATGAACCTAAAATTGACACTATTTTGACTTCATTTGACTTGATACATTATGATACTTTGTATGATTATGATGATTTAGATATTTTTCTTAGTACTAGATCTTGATTTTGATTGTATTACATGTGTACAGTAGTTAAATATGTTTTTTTTAATTATACATGCATAAAGGTGAAAATTGAGAATGTTATGATGGATGATTGAAATGAAATGATAACTTGAAATAATTGACAATCTAATTATATTAATTCATTTTGTTGTAATATTCTTATTAAATTCCATTACAATAATGAGATGGATATAAATCTTGAGAATTAGGTTTTATTAGAAAAGAAATAAATTGTATAATAGTGATGTATTTAATTGATTGTGGAAATCGAATTGTGAGTAAATGTGTGAATTTGTGTGTTAAATTCATTTTCTTCAGCTATATATTCTATTTGAACAAATTAACGGGTAAATTAAGTGTGTAAGTTTAGTTTCCATGGGTCATGGAAATTGAAGATCTCTTGGGAAGCCAATATGATCAAATATGAAACTAAGACCATAGCCCATTTGGAGGGACTATAGTCACGTTTGTGATGTATTTTATTTGTAATTTGAATATTTTTTGTGATTTTTATCAATGTCATGTGACCACTAGGATGTGTGTTGGCAACCTATGTGACAAATTTTGGATGCATTCTTTTTGAAGGATTTATAAAGGGTCTTAAAAAAGATTTATTTTAAGTATTTTCTTGGATTTTAGTGTCCTAGGTTGAATACCTATGGGTTACGTGTTTTTTTTCAGCCTCATTTTAGGCTTGGGTAAAGATGCTACCCTTCTAAAATTGTATTTTCAAGTAATGACGAATTTGAAGAGAGGGGGCTTGGAAAAGTGACTTGTCACTTTCCAACCTCACTCTTCAAAGTTAATTAATGAACTTGGTAAAATGAAACAAGGTTCTCACATGTGTGAACCACCTTATAAGGATTTAGTGGGTGGAGTGTACAAGAACACTCCCCATCTCCCAAAGTCTCACGCATGTGTCAGCACTTGTGAGGTATTTATAGGGTGCTTGAGATGGAGGGATAGTGATTTTGTATATTGTTATGTTGTCATAATTTCTCTAGATCTCCAGTTGGTGGTATTATTTTAAAGTATTTCTTTGTAAGTGTATTGTAACTATGTTTAGACTACTGAATAATACATTTGGTTGCTTTGAAGTGTGTATTTTTTCTTATGGAAGGGATTTCCCCACATACACATGTGTTGTATAATTTTTTAATTTTTGTGTATGTCTTTATTATTTATATAATTATAAATATCTAAAATGTATACATTATTGTCATCTATAATTAACTTAGGAAGTATTTTTACATACCTTTCTTCCATAATTTTCTTCCTTTCACAAGATAGGAGTTAACTAGGGCATAGATTTAAATTTGAATTTTTCATAGTCAAATCTATGTCAAGGATTTTAACCACATTCATTTTCCCACTTATGTATTCAAATTAAGTAAGGAAACAAATATATACTAGAATAGGTCCTAGGGGTGTGTGAAGGTAGGATTGGGTTAGGTCCAAATAAATTAACAAATTTTATATAGAAATAAGCCACATGTGTACACTAGTCATTACTTTTAAAACAAATAGATTAAGGTGTGATATAAAAGAGAAAAATTTAAAAATTTAAATATCACCCTTAAATATTTCCCCTACTTCAACTTATATTTGAAATAATATGAATATGCAAGTCAATGTAACTAGGGAGTCATCATGAAAGTAAATGACTCATAAATATATATATATATGGATGAAAATTATGTGAAATTTGCTAGTATAAACCCTCTATATTGAAACCTACAAGCACAAACTTCAGTACATATAATAGAAATTTAAAATAAGTTCTTTTTGTATATGATTAACAAAGTCGACAAGCAAAATTATATGCAAAAAGAGACAATGGTTTTGAATGATCTTTTAAAAAATAATTAGTATCCAATAGACATGGTGGAATCCGATGAAATTAAATTGATATCTATTGGACATGTCATTCGCCTATAAAAAATCCCTTCAACATAAGCTTAGCTAAGAAATAAAAACTAATATTTGTTGGGTATGACACTAGCCAATATAACCATGAGATGATCACTATAACCATAATCATCAAATAGCATTAGTGATATTATATTCCCCCTCCAATTTTTTTCATATAAGGGACAAATGAAATGGGGAGAAGAAAATTATATGAACATGTAATTTCAATAAGAATGAAGAAAATTTCATAGATAACATCATGTGATAAGAATTTGATAATATAAAAAAATATGATCATGAAACCACATCAAAGTAGAAACAAGTTGTTCCCATTGTTGCCCCTAATGCAAACAATAACAAATAGTGTTAGATAACATTATCTAAGAAAAGTTTCATAATATGTAAGAATGTAATCTATCATATCATAAAATTTAACATGATAAGAATAAGAAAATATCAACATGTAATCACAAAATAAGTGTGCAAGTATGATAATCTTTATGAGCCATAATATAACCATGTAAAAATAAAGATTGCATAAGTATGTAAGCAAAATAAAACAATGTCATCATAAAATAAAAAGTATCGACACCAAAGGTAAGTATCAAAAAATAGATTCCCTATGTAGAGAACATGAAATGATACATAGATAATGAAAACATGTGTGTTAGGAAAGGAGTTTCAACATTGCTCCTATTGTTAAGTATACAAAGAGTATAATTTTTAGACTATGAAACATTAAAACTCAATTTTTGGGTCCTATAGATTTAGATTTTAGATAAAATTAAAAATTTGGATTGTTTGACACCACTTCTAATGGATTCCCATTGTGTAGATATTTTATAACTCCATAATTTAAAAACATGGCCCCAATAGCCTCCCAGAGAAAAATTTATGGTCTCCTAAAGTTGGGCCTCCTATATTGGAAATGTAAAAACACATAGGACATAGAAAAGAATTATAAGAGGGAGTTATATTTGTTGAACGCCGTATGGTGCATGTTGTGACACATAATAAGGCATCTCTTAATGGATATAATGATTCCAAAATAGAACATTCAATTTCATTAGTGAATTATAATGCACTTATGATAGGTAGTAGGAATATAGTATTTTTATCTTGTGAACTTATTTTGGGATTTGGTTGATTTTTTAACTAGGTACTTGGGTGCCACTTTCTTGGGTGGTTATAGATAATATTTTTTATAATTACCATTTAATTATTTTTTTGTATTACTTCTATTTATAGGATGCTTGATATAGAGGCATCAATAATGAGTTTGTAGGTATTGATATGCTATCAAAATTATTTCATATCTCTAGTTGGTAATACCATTGTTAAGGCATACTTTGCAAGTGTATTTTAATTGTTTTATATTACTAAACAATTCATTATGATACTTTGGAGCATGGGATTTTCTCTTGAAAGGGTTTTTCCCAAATATATTCATATTGAAAATAAATTTTTTTATGTTTTCTATGTGTTTCTCTTTTATGTAATTAAAAAATCTCAAATTCTATTAATAGTCTCCTATGATATTATTTTATGATTTTTTTTCCATATATCTTGCTTCCTTTCATTTGGTATAAAATCCTAATCACCTCAAATTATAGTTGAACATGGATAGCGGGTTTATTGTACCAACCTTCACTTGAGTGAGAGCTTGCACTAAAGGTTTTGATCCAATTGTAAGAAGAGATGATAAGTATATCTAAATAGAAATGGATAAGTTTGCAAACATAATATTTATGATTTGGAATCTCAATATGGAGGATATTCTCATAGATATATATCAATGGGCTACAATAGCTAAATCTAAACCTACTACAATGACATGAGAAGACAATGAAAAAATAGATAGAAAAGCTAAGGGTCTCATTAGACTATCTTTATTCAATTTACAATTGTTGAATGTACAAGAATAAACTACCATGACACTTATTTGGAATAAATTAAGATATTTGTATCAATATAAAGCTTTTTTTGACAAAATATTTCCAATAAATAAGATGTGTACCCTTGGATGGGGGATGCTAGCTCTATGATTGAACACTTAAATGTATTTAACATGGTTGTTACCTAATTACACCTTGTTGGAGTAAAATAGGATGAGGATAATTGAATTGTATTTTTATTTTCTTTGTTATATTCATGGGACCATCTTGTTAAGGTTATTGGAAACACTACCACCAAGTTAAAAATAGATGAGGTGGTGGCATTATTACTTTTGGAAGAGATATGAAGAAGTAATTTTTAATTTACTAAGGAGACCCTATCTTTTCATGGTAGATAGAAATAAAAAGACAATAAGGACAAGAAACAAGATAGGTCTATATCTAAATATCATTTGATATTTAAATCTACTAGTAATTCCAAGGAAAAAATTTGGAACTATGTTAAGACTAGCCATTTTAGAATAGACTATAAAGAAGAAAAGAAAAAGAGAGATATTGATGATGATTCTAAGAAGTAACCCCATAATAATGGTGGATTTTTTTTCATATCCTTGGGTACACATACATCATAATGTGCATGGCTAATTGACACTGATACATATTTTCACATGACCACATCAAAATTGGTTTACAAAAAATGAAGAATACAATACTAGAAATGTGTACCTTGGAGATGATTATATATCATGTTCCCTAATTAAATTCTTCATGGATATAAAAAAATAAATTTCTTAACTCCATCACTCTCAATTCCACTTTGTGCATATATTCTTCAAGTACATCACCCATGCGTCTACCCATAACCTTTAAATTTTCAAAGTATGGAAGCATATCAAATTTTCCAAGTTTTTGTAACTCACTAAAGTTGCTTAGTTCCCCTTCCTAGCATTCCCTCTCATCTACCTCTATCATATTATTAGGATCCCCCTACTGCCATGCCTTTGGGCCATGCCTTCATTTCACTTCTCTCCCCATCATAATTTTGGAGTTTCACATGTAGTCATCCCTTTCTATCATTATTTAAACATTTATATGCCACGAGGATGCTAATGGTTGTCATTGATATGATAATTATGGTTTAAAACCTAAAGGGACTCCTTGTAATACTTTTTTGGGATAATTATGAAGCATAGGGCTCCCTCCATATTGTCTAATATGGTTTCCATACAATAGGATACCATTTTAGACTTGATGAAAAGGGAAACAAAGTTCAACAAGTACAGGAAGCTATCTCCACATACCAAGACCAAAATGGACACCACTATGTAGTTTTCAATTATCCTCTTAGGTGTCCTAAGGTTGTAGATATAAAATTGAGATGCATCATGAAAAAACCAAAAAATACCATTGATGATAAATTGTAAAGAACATTAGTTGTTTAGGAATCTAGATTCAACAATAAAACCTAAGGGTTTGTAAAATAATAAGATGAAACCCCTATAGATCTTGTGTTGAAGGATGATAACCCTTAAAAAATGAATGGTCTCACACAAATTTTATATTCAAGCTTTAATGGTGGAAATCACCCATGAAAAAAAGTTACTCAACACTTTAAATTATTGAGGGTAAAATTATTGCATTCACCATCATCATGGTCTACTATTGCAGTGAGTGGTTTTTCATGCTAACTCATTTTATAATAAAATTTATAAATGCCCTTACAGTCATGAAATATTTTAAAAAATTTAATTCTCTATTGATTTAAAATTATGGCTGATTTTTTTTTCTAATGCTAGTGAATATGTTCAAAGCTATATTTTACCCTATGTTATGTAAGTCATCCCACAATATTAGGTTTTTTATTTCCATAAACATTAAGAAATTATCACAGGTTTTTCTAGAGTCAAGTTGAATAGCCTAGGGCTCATCATTTTAGTTTTTAGAAGGCCAAATTCTATATATTTTCTATGTTCTAATTGTAACATAGAAATATCTCTATAACCTAGGGTCTCAAGGTTGGATTTAGATTACTTAAATTGAATATAGGGAAACCAAAATATTTATCTTAATGTTTAGGATTTATAAGTTTTTTAAAAATATTTAAATATCATTCTAATATATATTGGTGTTGATTTTAGAAGGGACATTACAATGGTATCAAAGCTATTTTTCCTACCTAATGAAATTGGTTGATTGTGCATTGAACTTTTATGCATTCCAATGACAAATAAAGTAGGTACTATATGAAAAAAATCACAAATGAAAAATTCCCTTCAAGGATTCCAGAGGGTAAAACCCTTCCTACATGTACTACTCTAGAATAGAGCAATATGGTAAAAAAGAACAAGATCCCTAAAGTCAAGATAGAAAATAAATTTCATATGATGTTGGATATGTTGGCATAGATTCTTTAAAAAGTGGATAATAACATGAATGTTCCTAGGTAGATAATTGTGATGGAAGAAATTTAGAAGCTAATGATCCTAATGCCACTCCCAACAAAGCTTAGAAGACTATCCTATTTTCACTAGCTATACATTTCAAGCCTTCATTCCTCCCTAGGAAAGAAGAGGTTCATGAAAAGGTTTTTGATAATGAATTTTAAGTCTCAATTATAGATGGAATTACAAAATTTTATGTAAAGTACCAATTCCTCCCAATAAATATTTAAGTTTAAATATTTCTTAACTTTATAAACTTGAAGAAATCAATTACGAACAACCCTAGGCCTAAATCAAGGCTACCAACTAATAAGAGATATGCAACACCTTTTGGAAAAGTTGACACTTCCCACCTTTTATGGATCCAAAAAATGTATTACTTATACATGGATATAGAAGTTGGAGACACACCTATGTCTCAAAACCATAACTAAGGACAAGGCCATATTTTTTTCCAGATTGTCTGTTGAGGCTATTGAACATGAATGGTGGTACCATGGACTATTCACTCAAGTCCATACATCCATCAACTTGTATAACAAGTTATGTAGACTACTAATTAATTTTTTTATAGGAAATACATAAGATACAGTTTATGGAGCTAGCTTAGCTCAAGTAGTTTGGTTTAGTGGACAACTATGTGATATAATTCTAGAAACTAGCTATGATGGTGCCTGATATTTTAGAGAAAAGGTTAACGGTTTTCTTCATTAAAGGACTTGCTTAATCTCTTAGTGTTTTGGTTCGATCCTTCAAACTACCTTCTCTCCAAGAGGTAATAAAGAAGGACTTATCCATAGAAATTTTAATGTCAATGAGAAGGTTATATAGAATGGCCTTCCCTCCAAAGAAAAATATTTTCAATAATGTTCAACAACCCAAAGGTTATCCTTCAAAGTAGGAATTTAAGACAATAAGTGAATTGGGAAGAAATAAATTACACTTTTATAAGAATCCTTCATCACCAAATCTAGATTCCTTGGTAAATGGAAAATGTATTGTATTAAGGTATTCTCTAGGGATGATTCAATTGTTGAAGACCATGAACCAAAAAGTCAGGAAGAAGAGATATGAATCAAGAGAGTAAAGAAGAAGATAAATCAAATGATCAAGATGGAAATTTAGAAAATACTTTAGCTAGTATGTCAAGTAATCTAAGATACAATCCTTTTCAAATCTAAGGATTTCTAGAGGGAAAAATAGAAATGATGCTTAATGATCCAAGTGTCATGCATAACTACATAAACGAAGGTTTGGTAGCTAGGTGAGGACTCAAAATAGATGACTTTGAGGGTTTCAATATAATGGAGGCTAATAGTTTTTCCATCTAATACACCAAAAATATATATTATTTCAACCTAACTTGAGGAAATATGATATGAAGGATGAATTCTATGTGGTTGGTAAAGGAGACACAAACATGGTTTTAGATAGTCATTGGTTGCAATTATTGAGAGATCACATAAAAATTTAAACCATGGAGTTAAGATTCCAATAAGAAGGAAAGGAAATAGTTCTCTACGTATGACTAGTGGAGCACCTATTGGATTTACAAATATGATGGGGAGAATTTTTATCCATGGATAATTAAATTGGTCAATACAATGAATAGAATTCATAACCAAATCTCTTAAAAACAAGAAGGAATACCCTATAGATGTGTAAAATATTTTGGATAAGCATAGAAAATTATTCAATAATATTCCTCTAGGTAAGTTTCCTAACAAGGGTTTCAAACATGTTATTGATTTGGAGGAAGAAGTGAATCCCATCATAAAAACTCCTTACTACAACCCTCAAAGGAATAAAAAGGAAATTGAAAGAGAAATTAAGAAAATTCTAAACAGTACATATTCATCCTAGTTTGAGCCATTTTTTCTCCTTTGTTGTCCTTGCCAAAAAGAAGTATGGCATAATGAGAGTGTCCATTGACTACAGAGCTCTAAATAAGAATATCAAAAATTGATACTCAATCCCCAAGATCAATGAATTGATAGATAAACTCCATGGAGTGGTCTATTTCTCAAAGATATACTTTAAACTAAGTTCTTATTAGAAAGAGGAAATGGGGAATTACGGTCTAAAGATTTGTACCCTAGTATCCCTTATGTAGTTATTTTATACCCCAGATGGTACAGTGGTAGAAATGAGGAAGTGTGGTAAGGACCTTTATTTGACAGTAGCATATATGTAACTCAAGCTGATGCAAAAGCATCCTAGGTGAAAGTGTGATTAACATCAACCAACAAAAGGAGTGATTTTAATTTTGATTTTAATTTGATTTTAATAATTTTTGTATGAGAAATAAATGTGACATTAAGGCCAAAATATGGAATTAAAATAATTGTCCTTATTTTATTGTTGCAAAAAATTGTGGTGTTGGAGACAGTTTAGGAGGAAAATTTTGATTTTTTTGAGGTTCTAAAAGGAAAATTCTTTAAATATGTCTACAGATCTTGGGCGTGGGATTTTTGGGGTTGCAAGTTTTTACAGCTAATTTATTGTTCCTAAGCTTTTTCATGAATAATTTGGACGCCCAAGAGCAAGTGGTTTGGATTTTTATATTTTGGGGCTCCTATTTGTGAGGAAGTGGTTGGGTTTTCTTGGCCAGACATGGATGGACATTACAAAAAGATTCCTTTTCAACATTTAATGATTTTAAATTTATTTTTGAAATCATATTTTCTATTTCCAATCATAGAAGATTGGGAGTTGCAGGAAAGGTGTGGAGTTAATTTATATGCTTCATTTTGTCATTTTTGAGGTGGTTGCTGCCAAATTTGAAGCTCATCATTCTAAGGCATAGATTTTTTTTTTGGTAGAGGAAAAAATTGTTTTTTTGCAGGTTTGAAGAGGTATTTTCAGCAAAAAATGGATTGGAGAATCCATGGTTGAGTTTTAGCAGAGGTTTCAATTGAGGATTTTCAAGTTGTAGGAGAAAAACACTTGTGAAAGAAGATTGGTTGAAGGAAAAACTTTTGTATTTTTTTCTTGCTACTTCTTATCAATTTTGTATCAAATTTGCAATGGAATTAATTAGCATATATGGCTGCAAATGAATGTATTTTTAGTTGTGCTTAATTGATACCTTGTTATTGTAACAATTCTAGAGATGTTGAATGAGGAGTATGAGACATTTCCAATAGATTTGAGTTAATTTCTTGTATTTTTTTCTAAGTTTCATATATGTGTTGTGAGTTTGAAAATGAGGGTTGAGTTTCTCTTGCATCAGTGGTATCAAAGCAGGAGTTCCTGAGTGTGCAGGAAGAAGCGTCGATTGGAGGCAGTTTGCACCAGGACCTGAGGGTGGAGAATGTGTGGAATTTGCTTGAAGATGAATGTGCAAGTAGTAAGAAGACATCTTTAGAGGATTTGAGGAATTGAGGTTCCCATTATTTTATATAGATCATTGAAGGAGGCAATTTATAATAATATTAAAAGATGGTTATGTAAAAAGATCACCGAAGGAGGCAATTTACATAAGTAAAACCAGAGAGTTTGAATATTTGTGTTGTTAAGGAAATGAGAGGTATTGAAAATGGAAAGCAGAAAGAGGAAAAGAAATTTTGTCATTGGATGGATTCTAAGGATTCCTAGACTAGAGAAAATTAGAGAGAGGCTTTAGAAAATTAGAGAAAGAGAAATGATATAGATATAGTAGCAGATAGATGAAATGAAAGTAGAGATTGAGAGGAGGAAACAAGAGAAGAGAAGAGTTGAAGGTAATTTTTATTATCTTTCTAATGATGTTTTGAATGCAAGAAAGAAAGAGGATGCAGTAGAGTGTCATGCATGTGACATCGAGGAAGAGGATGAGTACGAAAATATTGAGGAACCTGAAGCTGAGGGATGTTTATTGGAAGACATGGAGGATGAGACTATAGTGATTGCAGTAGTAGAAGAGAGTTCTTTAAAGAAAACCTATGATTTGAGAAGGATGATTTACTCATTCAATTGAAAGAGAATGAGAACAACTTATTGCAAGGGAAGCAAAAAATTTAGCATTGGAAGATACTGAGGTAAAATTTAATTTTGATAAACATTTTGATTATATGGGAAAAATAGTTTTTGAAGGGACCAGAAACCCTTTACAACAAAAGATACAAAATGCTACTAAAAAACTACTTTAGAGCAAAACTAGCAGCATACCATTATCCAAAAGAAAGACAAAAAAGGGTGTTGAATGAGAGATGAAATATTAAGCTAACAGTAGTACCCAACAGCATCAAAACAACAAAACAATAGAAATAAAATTGAGACCCAGTAGGAAACAGACAATAACTAAGAAGAAAACCAAACACTAATTCATACTACTCAAGGTGTTGGCCACCTCAAGCTCCTAGCTTCTATGCAATTTGATCATGTCCAGCAACTCCTCCTCAGCCTCAAAGGACTTTTTCCATTTAGTCAACCCTCTCACAATAGGGCCCTTATCATCTTTTGCACCTTTTTTTCCTTTTCCTTTAACTGAATGCTCTTTCTCCATTAACTTAGAAAAATAAACTTGGTCCTCCCTAAGCTCACTTATCTTTCAAAATACAACTTCCAAAGGGTCCACACTATTCTTCACAGAGATGTGACATGCATGAAGAAGCTTTTTTATATCAGCATTTGTTCCCAATACCTTGGCTTCCAAACAAGCCAATTGATCTTCACACAAAGATTTGAAGTCAAGGAAAGAACCCTCAAGGTCCACAATTATGTCAATTAGAATGTCTGACACCGAACCTTTTGAAACATTCTTTAGATTCTCCTTCAAACCTCTAATTTTAATGTTAATCTTATTAAACTCCTGAAGAATCCACTTAGCTAACTTAAAAGTTTCAGTGGCCCCAACCCTAGCCATATCCAACAACTCACATAGAGGTAGAAACATCAACGAGGTAAGAGAAGTCCTCAGACAAGGGATTTACCTTCAGAGGCTCTAGTTTAGCTCTCTTCTTCTCAATATCCTCCTCATCTTTACCCTTATTCTCTTATTCAAGCTCCACATTGGACGAGTCCTAATTCGAGGAGTCATCAGTAGCCACCACCTTTTTACCAGAATCCTTACCCTCACATAACACATTGGGGTCCTTTGCTAACACTTTTGAGGCCTTGTTCTTCAGATTGGCAATATGCTTGGATGACCTCCTCATCTTATCCTTGTCCTCCATACCTAGAGAATTATCCTATAAACCCTCCTCATTACCACCACCTTCGGTTTCACCCTAGCCAACAGCCACCTCCTCATTCCTGGGAGGTGAATCATCTGAGCCCACCTCTATGTCCTCATTGTTAGATAGAACAAGGCACTTGGTTTTCCTATTGCTTTTATAACTACCCATCTTCCTCTTCTTCAAAGAAGTAGTTGCAGGGGTCAAGGACACATCTTCTTCCTCTTTGTTCCATTCCTCTTCATCTGCCATACTAGTATCTAAGCCCGACAAACCAAAAAAATCACTCACAGTCTTCTCCTTACCCTTAATGGCAGGGGTAGGGAGAAGAGCCTTAATATGCTCCATTATTAAGAGAATGATACCTTCATGGAGGATGGGAGCCCTCCTATTCTTTAAATGAGCGTAAATAGAAACCTCCATGGATGATAACAAAAAAAATGGAAAAGAAATGAATAAACCATGCCTGAAATGATTTAGAAGCATGAAGTGGTGACTGAGGATAGCAGTAAACCTACCCTCCAGAGTCACATAGCACATAAGCTCCTCAGTAACATTCACCAAAATCTTCTTAAGCAATTTGCAATCGTAACCCCAACTTTCCATTTTGATCAATTTCTTTCACTTGTCATCTTTCAAGAATTGGGCCATCACTTCCTTGTTATTCTTCTTGTCCTTGTAAAAATTACGACCAACCATTAGCATCCCAGTTACTGTAGCAACTAGCTCCTCTTTCACCTACACTTCCAGGCCCTTTATCTTAAGCTTGTGATTATTCCATCATGACACAAACTATGTCAAGGCATTAGGGTCATGCCCATGCAGCATTTCTAAAAAAGTCATGAAATTACCATGATGAAGTATATTCCATAGCTTCTTTTTCTTCCTGACGCTCAATTTTTATTTTGTCACCACCCATTTCTTCCCACACTAGAAGAGGAAAGACCTTGCGAATATTGCTCAACTAAGAGCCAGAGAACAAAAGGAAACCCACAAATCATGCGAGATGAAAGAAGGTACTAGAAATTAAATGTTGCATCATCTCAACCCATTCCATTATTCCTCAATAAACTCCTAGCTTTCTCGGGAAGGATCAATCCCTCCTCCCATGCACGAAACTCATTTAAACTGACAGCCTCGTTGGCAAAAAAATTCTTCCAACGAGTTTCCTTCTTGGTATATTTGAGAGACATGAATCTCTTCACAAGATCACATCATGATTATGGTATCTTTGATAAGTTATTCCACATTCCAACTAGGATGATGAGTACCACACAAATAATTAATGATGTTTAGGGAATCACCTTTGACCCATATTTTGGAGTAGCCTTTGCTAATAGCATATTTAACACTTATAAATGCAACCTCCACCTCAGCATAGTGATTTGTCTTATTTCCCAATGGAAGTTCCACTGTGCCTAGGATTCTACCATCATCATTCCTTAACACCCTCCACATCCTACAGGCCTAGGGTTTCCCTTCGATACCCCATCAAAATTAACTTTAACCCACCTAGAAGGGGGTAGTTGCCACTTAGTGCTCACTCTAGCATTTAAACTCGATTTAGGTTTCAAAGAAGGAATTGAAGTTACCTTCTAGTTAGCAATCACTAGAAGGTCATAACCATCCAAGCAGGAAGCAAGGGCACACCAAGAAGAATTAGGATTTATAAGAGTGAAATTATCCAAAATTGCCCAACGAATCTTAATGAAAAGACTGCCAATTTTTAGCTTAGAATCACAAAAAAAAAAAATCTTTCATTATTTCCATAACCCCCATGCAATATGTGAGGCCATAAATTCCCATAGCCATTAGAGAACAAGGGAGGTGGAGGGGCATTTCCACTGGTCAACAAATTTATCAAGAGAGTCTAGGAAGACCCAATCTAGATTCCAAAGATCAAGAAATTTTATCCAAAGAGAAGAAGGAAAAAAACACCCAAGAAAGATATGATATGCACTCTCACCATTAGCTTCACAAAGAGCACATATATTAGGAATCGCAAACCCCCTTCTATAGATGTTGTCCTACGTTAGGACTTTACCTTGCATAAGCAACCAGAAGAAGACATTCACTTTGGGAATCAGCGTCTTGTTCCATAACATCCCCCAAAAGGGGAGAGAGTTAGGATTTTCCATCAAATTCACAAGGGTAGAAGCCTTCGATAAATTACCACTAGCACATGGGGCCCAAACAACCCTATCCGACCTCAAAAAAGTGGGGCTATGAACATTACACAAGAAATCCTTCAAAACCTTCAATGACGAATCCCAGTCCTGGAAGTTTTTCCACTCCCCATCTTAAAATAATTTGCCACCCTATTTCCAAAAAAGTGTTTTCACATAGGAACAATAGGGGGAGCCCAAGGAAGACTAATTAAAGGTTTCAAGTCACACCAAGCATCCTCCTAAAAGAGAATACATGTACCATCATCTAGCAACCATTTAACCATTAGCAATCAAATCCATGTATGGAACAATATTCCTCCAAAAACACAAACCAAAGGGAACATCATCAAAGGTCAACAAATTCTATAGGGCCTCCCAATGCCATGCAGATACTTATTACTAGCCAGAGAGGCCCACTTGCTTCCCCATTCAGGGTTGATCCCACAAAGTTGGTTTACAATTTTTGGGAGATTCTAGTTTTTGTTGAAATCACATATTTTTAGAAAATATAATGATTTAAGCCTTAAAAAGTTCCATTTAAAGCATTCCAATTGAAGAGGGTTTGATCAAACCCCCTTGGATAGAACCCCGCTAGTTTTAAACCATACCTATAACAAAGTCTCCTTTACACTTATAAAAATGTTCATAAAACCAATTTTGATTTACCTTTTGGGGATCAAATGAATTCATTTTTTTTTTTAAAAGTATGTATTCCTTATTATAAGCTTCCAAAAAAGTATAATTTTAAATAAATTTAATTTTATTATTATATTTATTTTTATTTCTGTGAATGTAGGTTTTTCACCTAAAATCAAGCTCTTTGTTCTGCACTTGTGGAAAATAGAAGATTATCAAAAAAAAAAATGAAAAATATGAGTGCAGATATTGAAGTCCTTGATCCAACAAAAAAAAAATTGAATTTCGATACATACAAAAAAAGTTATGTTATATAGTCCGCCTATGTCTGAATTGTAATTGGTTTGACTTTGAAACTTGATTAAGGAAAAAATATTCAATAAAACACTATGAAACCAATTGGAAAGCACTAGATATCATAGTTACAAATCTAAATTCAAAAAAATAGAATTTTATCCTTCATGGAAAAAACTGTGTTTATACTATGACTGTCAATTTAAAAATGGTATATACTGAAAAAACTAGTTTTCAAAAGAGATGGAAAAAGAAGTGCAATCTAATTCCAAAAAAATTTGAAAAAATATATTTAGAATCTACAAACAAAATGCCACAAATCACTAGTTTGCATCATCTTCAAATTCCTCACAGTTTAGCTTGCTATAGGTGCCCGAAAGTGAAGATTTAGTTAAAAAAAATTAGTTCAGTGTCCATTTTGGCCAAAAATTGTAAACCAGTATTGTGGGATCAACCTCAGGAGCCTCCAAACATTTTTTGATAGGAGAGCCTTATTAAAATATTTTAAATTTTTGATGCCAAGCCTACCCCATTTCTTCGGTCTACACACCAGATCCCATGCCACAAAAGGAATTTTGACTTTGGATTCAACACCCAACCATATGAATCTTCTCATTATTTGTTCAATTTTCTCTTCAAACTTAACAGGAATTCTAAAGAGACTCACAGCATACAGAGCTAAATTTTGGAGAAATGAGTTGAATCTTTCTCGCCTAGTTGAGGAGCGCACCTTTCCAACCCGCCAACTTTCTACTAAATTTATCCAATAGACCCAACCAGAAGGACTTTGGGATCTTAGAGATACACAAAGGGAGCCCCAAATAAGTAGTCAGGAGATCACCTCTATTGCATGAAATAATTCTAGAAAGCTTTAACTGCAAAGCTGTGTGTTAAGGAAAAAAATTTGACTCTTGGAAAGATTATTCCTTTGACCAAACGCCTTCTCATAATCCTCAATCAGCCTCTTAATAGCACTAACTTCACAAACATAGGATTCACCCATCAAAATTGTATCATCAACAAATTGTTGATGGGTAACAGGATCACATCTAGAAGAAGGAGAGAGGCCCTTCAAAGATCCAATAGATAAAACCTTTTGAATATTTTTTCCAAGAGTCTCCGCCATCAAAATCAAGAGTAGTGGCGAGATAGGATCTCCTTGTCTCAACCCACGCGAGCTCCAGAAAAAAGGGGAGGGAGAACCATTCACCAGCAAAGCAAAAGATGAAGTAGATATAAGTTGTTCAAAAAGCTGAAGAAACTTCTTACAGAAACCAAAGTGATCCAACACTTTCAATAGAAATCTCTAGTTCACCCTATCATAAGCTTTAAGAAGGTCCAGCTTCAGGAAGAAGCCTAGTTTCTTAGAAGCATTAATAGAATGAGCAAGTTCATGCATAGTTATAATAGATTCAAGGATCTGATGGCCATTAACAAAGCCACTTTGATGCTTAGAGATTAGGTTTGGAAGGCATTTTTGTAGTCTAGTAGCAAGCACTTTTGAAAAAAAATTGTAAATAGAATTACAGAGACCAATTGGGCGATACTCACCAAAGTTGTTAGCATCATCAAATTTTGGAATCAGGCCAATGAATGTCGCATTCATCTCTTTGAGTAATATTTTGAACCTAAAGAACTCCTTGGTGGCATTGATCACATCCTTTGAAACAATCTCCCAACATGACTAAAAGAACAAAAAAGGAAAACCATCATGCCCAAGGGCTTTATTTCCCTCAAAAGAAAAAGCTTCCTCCTTTACTTCCAAGGCTAAAGGGATGGCAGTCAACTCCTTATTCAGAACCTCTGAAACAACTTTAGGAATGACCTCCAATGAAGCTTCCACATAATTTTGGTCCCAGGTCATATCATGCTTCAGGAGTTGCTCTCTTAATAGCCTCCTCATCCTCCAACAGCAATCCATCAGCAAAAATCAAGGAGATTCTATTAGAAAATTTATGCCTGAGGGAAGTGAGATGAAAGAACTTAGAGTTTTGGTCTTGGGACTTCAACCAAATAGTAGATCTCTACCTCCAGAAATCTTCCTCCTTAGCAACAATATCATGCAGCTATGTGAGAAGGCCATCCTCCTGCAACTGGAGATCCTCCAATAATCCCTTTGACTGAATGGCATTCTAAATACCATCTAGCTTTTGAAGAACAGAGCTCTTGGATTCAAAAATATGACCAAATGACTCTTTATTCCATTTCTTGAGATTTATTTTGACAAAAGTTAATTTTTTGGAAACTCTGAACATCGCACAACCGCCAATGCTCACTTGCCACCATTTCTTAATGCAATTCATAAACCTCAGATCCCTTAACCACATAGCTTCAAACTAAAAGGAAAAATTTTCTTACCCCCAAGCCTATCAACTACAAAAGATATAGGGAAATGGTCAAACCCACATCTCGTGATAAAATATAGGGAACCAGCAAAATCCACAAACCAAGACGTTGATGTTAAAGCTTTGTCCAATCTAACTTGAATATTATCCACACCAACGTGCCTATTAGACCAAGTATATTTAGATCCAGTCATCTTAACATAAATAAGAGCATCATCATCAATGAGAAATCTTAGATCCAGACGGCTCTCCAAATTGGCCTGTGAACCACCCACTTTCTCGTTATCACACAAAGGAGTGTTAAAGTCTCCCATCACAAGCTAGGGTCTATCCAAAAAATTAATCCTAAGACACCCAAGATCATCCCATAACTTATTCCTAGCTCTCTTCAGATTAGGAACATACACATTAGAAATAACCCAAGAGTAAGAATCTCTAATCTAGACAAACTTTGTCTCCACATGATTAAAACCTTCTGCTATTGGGACACCTTTAATCAACTTAGCATTCCAAAAAGTTGTGATGCCACCCGAAGCTCCCTCAGAGCTAACCCCATGAAAACTACAATCCTTAAAAAATAGATTCTTCAAATCTTCCAACTTATCAATCTGCATTTTTGTTTCTTGGATCAACAAAATGTTTAGCTTATGGTCCCAAACCAAGTTCTTTAGGAGGTCTTGTTTGTCCATATTATTTAGCCCCCTAATATTCTAGGGAATAATCTTTATTTGCATGATGACGGGGCGCTCTTTGAGCATAGATCAAAAAGGGTTTTCTAAACCCCCTCTGCAATATCTCGCTTGCAATCCCTCTCCCTAATTTTCTATAGGGATTGTCTTGCCTATCCCCTCAACTTAGACCCACAATCCACTTTTTTCCTTCTTGTGGTAATTCCTTTGTGGGGTTGAGGAGGAGGAGAAGTAGAGGACTTCTTCCTTCTACCTCTCATCTAAATAAAACCATCTTCATCCTTACTCCCTATATCTACCACCACCAAAGCACCATCACCAACTGCCAACCTAGATGCATGATCTAGAGGGGAAGACGGGGCAAGAAAAGGCTCCAGAACAATCTGTTTAGGGGAGCACAAAGTATTTGAAGCATGATCCACATCTTGATTCTCATATTGGCCCACAGCTACATCCACAGTTTTCTCAGACTCCTTGTCAACCTGAAGATAAGGGACCAAATGATCTTCAATATTAACTTCACCCTCCACAGCATTGCTAGTAGCTGACTCACCTTGATCTGAAGGATCCAAATTATCCTTGGCCTCTTTGACCTTCCAAACCTTAGTTTATTGAACAATCTTGGGTGGGGCCACCTTAGCAAGGTAATCCTTAGCCCAATGGCCCACTTTTTACATTTAAAGTAGGAAAAAGTGAGATTTTCAAATATAATATGTTGCTTCCAAGATCCCATCTTTGAGTTTAGGTAGAAGAACTTAGGTATCATAGCATCTTGGTCAATCATGACACAAAATCTAGTTGCTACCAAGTGTTTCCTAGAGAGGGTGGCCTCATCAATAAAAACAATCCGCCCAAAATAATTAGCCACTGACTTAAACACTTCTTCATCTCAATATTCCAAAGGAAAGTTTGGTGGCTTAACCCACACAAGGGTTGAATTAAAGAGGCACTTGGATAGGTCTAGCGCAAGTTCCCAAGGATGAAGAATAGGGTAAGACACCCAAATGACCATGGTCCTTTCGCAAATACCACTCTCAAGTCTTCATCACAGGAAAAGAAAAAGGAGAAGAAACATTTAGCCATAGTCACATCTTCAACCTTACCTTTTAATGCCTTATGGACCCAAGTGCAGACTTCCTCAATATTAGGTCGTGGACCTAAAAACTTTCCAACCAGAGAGAAATCCATTTTAGCTATAATTTTTTGAACAAGAGAGTCTGAAACAAACAAGGAAAAGCCACCTTCAATGTTAGAAGAAGACACGGACTCAGATTGTACACCTTTTCCTTTAAGTTTAGAGGAAAAAGGGTCGAACCATCTCTGGGCCAACAAGGATGAATACCCTGTCAGTCGGCCACCACCCACTGGAGAAAGCTCAATCCGAGGAACACTCAAATTAGTTGTAAATGATTCCCCAGATAGGTCCTGCACATCATTACCAGCAGCCACATTATCCCCATGGTCTTTTGGAAATGCCTCCTTTGATGGAAAGCCATCACAAGACTCCTTGAAGGCCTCAAATGCACACTTACCTTCAAAGAGCACAACTTTGACCACATCCTCACTCCGTGACCCATCCTTCCCAGCCTCTCCATGAAAGAGAAACAACACATCCACACCGTACAATCCATCCTTCCCAGCTACAACATCAAAAAGCCCCAAATTCATAGACCCACCGAACTGAAAAATCACCATGATTCTCGGGGCTTGAGTTCAACTTCAAATCACTCAAGCCCACCACCAAACCAGTCTTCTCTCCAATGGTCGTCATTGATAAATTTTGTTATGAAGATGAATGTGAGTATAATGAAGTTGTAGCAGAAGAGTGTCCTTTGAAGGACATAAAAGAAAGTGAAGGGGGTGATTTATTTATGTGGATGGTAGCAATTGAAAAAGAGTGGGATGAGTTAACCTTAGGTGAGACAAAGGTTGCAGCAGAAGGTGAAGTAAAATTAGATTTTGATGTTTACTTCGATGAAGAATTTATTGCAAAAGTTGATCAATTTGATAAAGTTGAATTTGAAGAGTGTAAAGTGAAGGTAAATGAAGAGTTTTTTTATAAATCTTTGTTAGAGAAAAGTGGAGATAAAGATGTTTTTATTTTTGAATATGATTCCTTGTTAGGAAAATTAGAAAATGGGTCTCTTGATAATGGTACTAATACTCTTTTGAGTGAAGGAAATTAGATTGTAGTGATGTTCTGTCTTCCATAAGGTGTTGAAATAGTGAAATTTCATGGAGGAGACATGGTGGAAAGAGAGGAGAAAGGTAAAACAACAATAGAGGTAATGAAGTACATTTGTTTTGTTGAAGGTGGAGGTATATGTTTGATTGTTAAATTTTTTGGAATATATTGATGGGAGGTCAGATTAAAAGTTTTTAAATACATGAAGGGTAGAGGAGTAAAGATGAAAGGATATAATGTTGTAAGTTTGCAGAATTTGATGAATAAGAAGATTCCAATAAACAAAGAAATAAAGTGGATCCAAAATAAGCACAGGGTATACAAATGTTTCTAAGTGCAACTCATGAAACATTTCTTTCTACCTGGGGTGTCTAATGCAGGAGCATCCTAGGTGAAAGTGCAATCAACATCAACCAGAAAAAGGAGTGATTTTAGATTTTATTTTAATTTTATTTTAGTAATTTTTGTGTGAGAAATAAATGTGACATTAAGGCCAAAATAAGGAATTAAAATAATTGGCCTTTGCAAAAAATTGTGATGTTGGAGACAGTTTAGGAGGAAAATTTTGAATTTTTTGAGGTTCTAACAGGGAAAATCTTCAAATATGCCTTCTTGGGTGTGGGATTTGGAGGGTTACAAGTTATGACAGCTAATTTTTTGCTCCTAAACTTTTTCATGAATAATTTGGATGGCCAAGAGCAAGTGGTTTGGATTTTTCTATTTTGGGGCTCCTATTTGTGAGGAAGTGGTTGCTTTTTCTTGGCCAATCATAGATGAAGGTTACAAAAAGATTCCTTTTCAACATTTAATAATTTTAGATTCATTTTTGAAAGCTTATTGTCTATTTCCAATCATAGAAGATTGGGAGTTATAGGAAAGGTGTGAAGGAGTTAATTTATATGCTTTATTTTGTCATTTTTGAGGTGGTTGATGCCAAATTTGAAGCTCAACATTCTAAGGCATGGAAATTTTTTTTGGAGAGGAAAAAGAATATGCTTTTGTAGGTTTAAAGAGGTATTTAACAATAGAAAATGGATTGGAGAATCCATGGTTTATTTTTAGCAGAGGTTTTAGTTGAGGATTTGCAAGTTATAGGAGAAAAAAACTTGTGAAAGAAGATTGGTTGAAGGAAAAAAAAATTATTTGTTTCTTGTTGCTTCTTATCAATTTTGTATTAGATTTGCAATGGAATTAATCAACCTATATGTCTACAAATGAATGTATTTTCATTTGTGCTTAATTGATACCTTCTTATTGTAACAATTCTAGAGATTTTTTCCATTAGTTAATCAAGGAAAGGGCCTTGATCCTATGGTTACAAAGTTAGAATAGAAAACATGGAAACAGGCTAGGAAGAATAGCACCAACCCCCACTAGAGAACAACATCAAAATGGAATGTAGGCCAAGTAACCAAAATTGCAACCACAAAACCATCATCAGCATAATCAAAAACAAAATCCCCAAATTAATCCCCAAAATAGTGCGTAGACCATTTATGAGGTTAACCAAATTCTAACAGGTACAAAACCATAACATTGCTATCATGAAATAGCAGTCAAGGATAATAAAACTAAGCACTGGTAGATTCAAAGCAACCATATAACCAGAGTAGAAAGATAAGTCTTGAGGCTGCACCCAGCATGGCATGACGCATGATTCCATTGGATACCTACATATTCTTCCACCAAATGATTCCACCTCATAGCTAGCAAAACAATCCACAATGCAGTAACACAACATCCAATCACCATAACCTCCCTAAGGGTGGGAAAAACAACCTAAAATTCCAACCAATTATTGCAGATTTCAAAACATTTTGAAACCAACAGATCATGAGACAACCATCTCACAGCAATCTTAACTCTTAGAGAACCAAATTCAAATCCAACAAACCAACATCCCACACTCCAAGCAGGCCAAAAAATAGCCTGAAACAGCAACCACCCCAAGGGTGGGTAAGACAAACTATACTTCCAACCCAAACAAGCAAGATTAAGAGTATCCTAAAACCCAAACCACCAAAAAATAGCTAAGCCTATCAACACTCCTTGATAGAACCATCCCACATCGATCTTGTTACTCAAAGCAACCAATTATAAACTAGAAATAGCATTATCACTAATGGGGTATGGAGCCCCATCAACCTACTTGCCTCTCCATCACTATAGAAGGAAGAATATCCCATAAGCAACACCACCCAAATGGAAACACTAGTTGAGCACCAGCCCCTGATAATGAGCAAAACCAACATATCAAAACTCCCCACCACAAAAGAGAAGTGAGAGAGCCCAGAAAACTCTAAGGAGCTAAATCCATCCCAAAGCACCACCTCAATCAAAATCCAAATAGGGCCTTCTTCATATTCTTGTTTCTTCTTATCTTCACATAGGTCAGTATACAATCCAAACTGATCATAAGATAAACAATCTTTATGGCAAGTAAAACAGACCATCAAGCCACCCATAAAGTTGCACCACAACAGCCACCCTAGGGGTGGATAAGACACTTGAGAAACAAGCCTTACATCTAGTAGAACAAACCCTTTTCAAATAGCCATTGTAGGACAAACTCCCCAACCAGTAGTTTAATGCCTAACAGGTCCATGATCCTTGATACAACCATCCAGCAACAAACCTTTCATTCAAAGAACTCATATCTAGGACAAAAATAGTAGGAATGCAAATGGAGAAATCAAGCCACACCATCCCACTTGCCTCTCCACCTCTATAGGAGGAGTCACTAAGAGAATCCTATCCACAACAACAAATACTCTTCAAACCACCCAAACTCCATCTCAATAGGAGTGGAATTCACCTCAAAAGGATTTGTTGAGGAGAGGACCAGTTGAAAGAGCAAGAGAACCCCACCACACTCTTAGAATCCTCATCCACCTTGATAGGATAGGTATCCACCACAATAGGAGAGGTCTCCACCTCCATAGGAGACACATTCTGCAGAGTCGAGAAGTAAGCCCACACTCTAGTGGAGAAAACAATCCTAGCAACCATAGGCAAGAGAAGCATCCAAACTATAGGGTATAACCCTTCCAGCAATAGAATTCATGAGAAATTGGAGATCACCACACCTTTGAAGATCATCAATGAACAGGCTAGCCGAACAGAAAGAAAACCCATAGACAAACCAAGGTTGAAGGTAGTAAAGTTAGGAACCATCAGCAAGGAAACAAGGTAGGGACCCCTCCATGAGAGTGCACCAAGAGAAACTATGAAAACATCCAAAGGGCTGACTAACCAAATGCACATCCCAAACAAATAAATGTAGAACCAAGAAAACTAGGAATCCACAACTCTCATAACCAAACATGGGGAGATCCCACCGACCACAAACAAAACTAGGCAAAACAGAGAGACCACGGCAACAACAAAAGACAACAAGGTCCACACCACAAGAACAACACTCAAACCAACACCCAAGCCACCCTCCAGGTGCGAAAATGAGCCCACACACAAGCTCAGGAAGCTAAGAGAATTCCTAGAAGTAGCGCAATAGGAAACCCAACATCACCCAGCTACAACCAGGGCAAGCACCAAGCAAAATAAATAGTCCAGAAAAGAAAATTTATCTCCACTAAAGGAAACACAAAAGCTCCCAATCACAGTAGGGACAAGAACCAAGAAAAGTGAATAGAGGAGAAATGAGTGCACACAAGCACAAGGCACCATCCTCCCAAATAGAGGAGGGAGCAACCACAGAGCAAAAACTTCATCAACAACCAAAATGACACCAACGAAACAAGGCCTAGCACCAGAAAAAGCATGGCCCGTTCTGAGGAGAAAGAAGCTAAAAATCTCACTAGAAAGGAATAGGCACTTGAAGGGGCCACAAACTCCAAAGAAAACACTTCCATGGCAAGAGAGGAGACCTACCAAACTGACCCAGAGAGAGAGGCACCAAAGGGCTCGCGGCCACCAAACCACCAAACAACAAGGAAATTAGCATAGGGATTAGAGACATCACCTCAACAATGCCTCTCAAAGAAGGCCCAGCAATAGAAAAGTAAATCCATTCACCCACACCCCAAACAAAGGCCCTCGAAATCCAACCAGAATGCCATAGGCCAACAGGCAGAGCAGCCAAACACCCACCTATAACAGACATGCCAAGAAGACTAGGAAACAATGAAGAAAACTCCAACAATGCACGTTGGATCCCCCAAAACCATTGCAAATAGAAAAGGTTGTCCTCATCATCCACCTCTAAGCCATCTTCTCTGCCATCACTAGAGGAATGTTGAATTCCATTCCCGCTCACCATCACCATGTTTTCAACGTGCAATGAGAATCACAATCCTAGATATGTCGAATGAGAAGTATGAGACATTTCTAAGAGATTTGTGTTAATTTCTTGCCTTTTTTTTCTAAGTTTCATATATGTGCTATGAGTTTGAGAATGAGGGTTAAGTTTCTTTTACATCACAAGCATAAATATTAATCATCCATAACACATATATCCATTGAATCATTATAACTTCTTTATATATATATGTGTGTGTGTGTGTATGTATGTATGTATGTATGTATGTATGTATGTATGTATGTATGTATGTATGTATGTATGTATGTATGTATGTATGTATGTATGTATGTCAGATAGTCATTACATAAGTAGGTCTTAGTCTCTACTTTACATACAGTTCTTTCCCTATATCTATGATGTCCCTCTATTTTGTTATCTATTGTATGCATATATCAATACCTAGTCTCTTATAGAGGCAAGACCCTTATAGGGTACCCCTTAATCTATCTCCCTTTTCGACCTAATGCTCTGCACATTTTTTTGATGGATTATGGTAGGTTATTCATTGTGACCTGCACCCTACCAACAGTTACCATCAAATAGGGATCCAAGAGGAGGAAATCCATAAAATAGCCTTTTGGTGCCATTATAGGCACTATGAATTTTTAGTCATTCCATTTGACCTCACTAATTCTCCAATAACATTTCAATCATGCATGAACCAAATATTTTTCCCTCAATTGAGAAAATAAATCCATATTTTCTTTGACAACATTCTCATATGTAGTAAGAGTTGGGAAGGGCACTTAAGGCACATTGATAAAGTGTTGGAACTTCTAGAAACCTAAAATATTTTTGCTAAAGAATCCAAATGTGAATTCATAATGAAAGATATTTTGTATTTGGAGCATGTCATCACTTCTTAGGGATTCTAGGTGGACATGGAGAAGATAAAAGTCATTGTGGACTAGCCCCTATTCAAGGCTATAATGCACCTACAAGTATTGTTTTTCCTCTATAGTTAATCCCAAAGATTCATTAAGGGTTTCTCTCAATTTACCTCCCCCTTAATATATAAAAAATGAAGGATCCTTCACATTGTTGAAATAAACATAGTAATTTTTTGAAAAAATAAATGTGGTAACGATCTTGTGTCTCATGTTAGTTATCCATAAACTTTCCTTTCCCTTTATTTTGAAATGTGATGCTTCTAGAGAGGGAATTGGAGCTATGCTCATGCAAACAAAACACCTCATTACCTTTGAGAGTAAAAAAATTAAGGAGGTCAAAAGGTGATTCTCAATCAACAATAAAGCGATGTTAGCCATCATCCATGCATTAAAAAAGTTCAAGAAATACCTGATTGGTGGAAAATTTATGGTCAAGATAGATCACAACATCTTGAAATATTTTTCTTGGCCAAAAGGATTGGAATGAGTGACAATAGAATTTGGTGAGAAAACTTCAAGAATTTGATTTTGATATTGAGTACATTAAGGGTAAAATAAATATTGTTGTTGATGTTTTGTCTAGAAGACCAACTTTGAGCTAAATTTCTTACATCTCTATAGATTGGAAAGCTAATATGAGAACAAAATATGCTAAGAATGCATTTTTTTCTAATATTTCAAAAAGTAAGTTACAAGATGACAATTACTCAATATCCAATGAACTTATCCTCTACAAGGAACGGATTTATGTAGTATCAAAATCCAAGATGAAAAAAATAATTCTAAGGGCATCCCATGACTCTCCCTTGGTAGGCCACCAAGGGTATTTCAAAACCTACAAGAAAGAGAAATTAACTTGGAAAGGACTCAATGGTGACATCCTTCAACTTGTTATGGAATGTGCCATTTTCAAATGAAATAAATTAGAAATTTTATTTCCAACAAGACTCTTACAACCCCTACAAATCCCAAATTAAAAATAGGACAGTTTTTTGATGGAATTCATCACAAGACTTCCTAAAGTTCAAGGAAAGGATTATATATGTGGTTATGGATAGACTCTTAAAATATGAAAACTTATTTTTTAGTTCCTTGTATTATAAGGCATCACAAGTTTTTGAATTATTCTTCAAGGAAGTTTTTAAGATTCATATATTTCCTAAGATATTTTTTAGGAATAGAGAGTTAGCTCTTGACTCTATTTTAGAAATATCTCTTTCATCTAGCGAGAACTAAATTGACACCCAATACTAGCTACCACCCAAAATGGATGGACAAACTGAAATAGTAAATAAAAGGGTGGACAATTATCTAAGGAACTATGTGGTTTTCCATCAAAAGGCATGGATAAAATGGCTTCATCTAGGGGAAAATTTTATAGTAATACTCATCACATGTCTATTGGGATGACACTCTTCATGGAATTATATGGGTACAAAGCTAGAAGTTTTTTTACCTTCTTTTATCTAATAGAAAGGTCCCATGAGTGATTGATCTAATCCAGCAACATCAAGACATTTTGAATTTTCTCAAAAATAATCTTAATTATCAAAAGACCTATTTTGATTGACATTGGGTGGGGAGAATATTTTAAGTAGGATAATTAATGTTTGTGTGAATATATCCTTACAATAAGTCCTTTAAAATAAGTGGATTCAAAAAATCAAGCCTCTTTTTTATGGGTCTTACAAGATCTTAAAGTAGGTTGCAAAGCTAGTCTATAAATTGGACTTGTCACATGAAATTGAACCTTGATGATGATAGGTCCAGCATTCCAATAACACAATGAAATTAACCTCGAGGTGTGGGACCCTGCAAATGAGGTCATATCTTTGGAGAAGTTAGGTTTTCCTCTCTAATCTAGATGCAAGGGTGTTGATCTAACTTAACACTAAACAACCCTAAGATAATTTTATTCTATTAGCTTGTTGGAAGAAAGGGAGAGAGAATACATGAAATTAAAGGAGTGGTGATGTACCAAGATCAAAACATGTTTCTTCATGTCTTATAATTTTCACTAAGAATTAAAAAAATCACTAAAGAAGCTTACAAGGTTCTTTTTATCAATTTTATAAGCAAGCATGAAGGCTAGGGTTTGAAATATTATACATGGGGTAGAGATTACCCACAATCAACACTTACAAAAAATTATCACAATCATACAACCTAAAAAATATGATAAGAGCTTATGCATGTACAAAGGTATCAAATATACACAAGATACAAGCACTAAGAAGAGGTTCAAAAGTTTTTTTTATCAACATGGAGGTATAAAATCCAATTTTACGATTGTAAAATGTAGAGGTTCCATAAGTCAACCAAAGAAAACCCAACAGAGAACCTTTGCAATGAGTATTAAAGTTCATTTTATTAATTTTAAGGTCATAGTAGAAAGAGGAAACATGTGGTAGAGGCAAAAACCCTAGTCACAACTCTTCACATCATGTGCAGACATCCATGTCATACTTCCACATTTATGAATCCATGGATAAAATAAGAAACCCCCACAAAATTTGCTACAAAATCATGAACAGGGATGGCCTTCGAATAGAAAACTAGTTTTTAATCAATAAACGAATCATGGGTTCCATTTTTCCCCTTGGAATCTTTCAAAAATACATTTAAAATATTTTCTAGAGCTCCATAAATCAATATTTGGTAGTTACTAGAGTTTTTACAAAATTAATGGTATTTTCTAGGTTGAAAGATGAAAATACAATGGGTGGCAAGAGTTGGGGAGGAAAAAGGAACTTGGAACCAAGGACTTGGTCCAAAAATCCCTCTAGGACCCAAAGTTTCGATGGGACCAAAGGAAGAAAGCGGGAGCAGGGAAAGGGAAGGAACTTGGAACCAAAGACTTGGTCCAAAAATCCCTCCATGACCCAAAGGTTTGACAACACCAAAGGAAGAAAGAGGGAAAAGGAAAAGGAAGGAACTTAGAATGAAGGTTTTGGTCCAAAACTCCCTCTAGGACCTAAAGTTCTAATGAGAATAAAGGAAAAAATAAGGAGCGAGGGAAAGGGAAGGAGCTTGGAACCAAGGACTTGGACAAAAAATCCCTCTAGGACCCAAAGTTCTAACAATACCAAAGGAATAAAGCATGAGAAGGGATAGGGGGGAAATTGGAACCAAGGACTTGGTCCAAAAATCCCTCTAGGACCCAAAGTTCCAATGAGACCAAAGGAAGAAATTGAGAATAGGGAAATGGAAGGAACTTGAAACCAAGGACTTGGTCAAAAATCCCTATAGGACTCAAAGTTTTGATGTGACCAAAGGAAGAAAGTAGGAGCGAGGGATAGGGAAGGAACTTGGAACCAAGGACTTAGTCCAAAAATCACTCTAAGAGCCAAAGTTCCAATGAGACCAAAGGAAGAAAACATCCCTAGACTTAACTACTTTTTTGGGATTTTCAAATGAGTAGTTAATTGAAGTCTAGGAAATGGAGACCACAACTACCATAGGTATATTTGAGCATGATAAACCCATTAATATTTCTCAAACTAGTTACAACTAATGGAAAATAAAAAGGGAGGCACAAAGTGGAAAATTTTATGGTGTATAATGTGGGATGATTGCTTGCTAATCATGGGGATCTAGGGAGCCTTATCAGATCATTGGTCACAAATCCATAAGGGGAACTGCAAAATCTACTCTTCCTCAAAACACATAGTACATAACATGTGTAGGCTTGCACTTAGAGTAAAACATAAACACCTAGATCATACATTTCCTTAAGGAGAATGGAGAGTGTGCAGCAACACTTCTTGGAAAAGTAGAAACTAAGCTAATATGTACATGGATTTTCATAAAACCCCTCAGAAACAAGGTTTGAGATGAATCCCATTAACAAGGATAGGAAGAGCCTCACCATCCAACCTAGAGAGGGAATGCATTGGCCTCCTTACAATTGGTGATGACATATGGACCACTCCAAATGATGTCAAATTTGGTATTCCTTCCTACTTTGGCTTTGTACACATCCCATTTCAGCACAAAATATCCCTCTTGGAACACTTTGTGGACAAAATTATTATCAAAATTCCTCTTAACCTATGCTTGGTGAGTCTCAAGAGCATGCATAGCCCTGTTTCTAATTTCTTTTAACTTCATTATCTTAGTCAGCCTTACTTTCATGGCATATTTTTTTCTAATTCTAGACTTTATTTTTCTAAATCAAGAGAAGGAAACTCCAATGATAATGGAAGCCTTGCTTCCCTTCCATAAACCAACATGGAATGGGAATTTCCAATAGCTCTCTTGGGAGTGATCCGATAAGCCCAAATGCTTATCTTCAATTTGTTATGCCAAGACCTCTGATTATCTCTAATAGTCCTTTTAATTATCTTGATGAGGTTTTTTTTGGAGAACTCAGCTAAGCCATTACCCTAAGGGTAAAAATTTGATGATTTTTTCGAGTGTATATCATGCCTAATTTCCTAATCACTAATTTGGGTGCCAACAAATTATTTTGAATTATTAGAGATGATAGTGGAAGGGGCACCAAACTTGGTCAAAATCCCATCAAGGAATTCCAAAACTAAAGCCTCAATCGCATCCTTTAATGCAACTTCCCTTGTCCACCTAGTGAAGTAGTCTATGGCTGCTAAAATCCATTTATGGCCAGCACTAGATGGTTGATTTATCATACCAATAAAATCCAACCCCCACTATGAAAATAGTTTTTCCACCTAAATGGGATAAAGAGGGAGGGTAGATAATCTTTACTTTCTAGAAAAGAAAACACATCTCTTATAGCTCTTCACCCATCTATAAGCATCATTAAATAGGGTTGGCCAATAATATCTATTCATCACTATTTTAGTAGCATTGGTCCTTGCAAAAAAAATGGCCACTTAAGGAACCATCATGGAATTCTTCTAACAATCTTCTGACCTAATTTTATCTAATGCATCTTAATAGTGCTCCATTGAGGTAATTTTTGAAAATTATGTCATCCACTAGGACATAAGGGATGGATTTTAGTTTGAAGTGTCTTCTTCTATTTTTATCTAGACCTAGAGGATATCTACCTTCCTACAAAAAGGTATTCATATCATTCACCTAGGTGTTCTAAGTATCGATGTTGGTCATTTGATCCTCTTGCAATACAAGGGAATCCTTTTTAGGATTCTTAAATGTTGAGACAATATGTTCACAAAACCCCTTTCCTCTCCTAATCTTGGTGATCTTAATATCAACATCATAGTCCATCACCCTAGTGACCCACATAGCTCTTTCCTCACTAATATCTTTGCTCAATGAAAATTCTTTGATGCTAGCATGAGGGACCATCAATTGGATCTTATTTTTAGAAATCATGTGCCTAAATTGTTTGATGCTCTAACAACAAGGATCTATTTTTCAACATATTTGTATGTGAGCTCATAATATTTAAGTCCTTCATTGAAGAATTTAATAGATTGTTCAATATTTTTATTATTTGGTTGTGTTAGAATAGTTGATATGCTTCCTTCTTCTCCAAAAGAATAAAGGATGAAATACTTATCATAATTTGGATTAGCAAGAGTAGGGGAATGAGAAATTTCTTGTTTGATGGCCTCAAAACTATTTTTCCTCTCCTTGTTCCAGTTGAACATCATATACTTAATCAACATAGAAGTGAGGGGTTTTACCATGGTGGAAAGGTTGGGAATGAACCTTCTTACAAATTTGATTCTTCCAAGGAAGCTTTGTAGTCCTTCCTATGGCTGGTTAGGGGAATGGACAAGATGCCATCCACCCTCTCTGGGTCAATGGCTAGGCCCCCTTTAGATACTATGTCCCAATAGTTTGCATTGGTCTATGTAAACACATTTATTTGGATTTAGGGCGTGTGCAATGTGATTTCCTACCCTAAAAGATGCAAAACACAAAGAAATGAAAAAGGGGAAACACACACAACACCTCAAGATAAGCCTACTTGAACTTAAACAAAAGAAATATAAAGGAAAGATTATACCTTTGTTCAAGTTGATCCTTTGGTTGGCCCTTTGATGAATATTGGTTGTGTGCTCCTTGATGGAAAAATGAGCTACAATGATATGCAAAATGCTCTAAATTGGATGATGAATGCAAAGATGGAAGTGGGTGTTTGGCTAAATGTGTGAGATGAATGCAAAGAGAGCTTCAAAAATGCAACAATGGAGGGTGAGAATGCTTGTATGTAAGTGTTGAGTGCTTTAGCTTGAGAGTTGAAGTTGTTTGAATGCTTGAATGAGTGTTATGAGAAAAATGAGACCAAATCCTCTATTTTAGGGGAAATATCTCTAGAGATTTGAATGGCTAGGATTTAGCCAACATGGATAAGATGGAGGGATATGGTTAGTTGAAAAATCACAAGCCCTCACATCTTTCCATGTGGAAAGGGAGGTGGAAAAAGGACATGTGAGGTGTGTTGGAAAAACAAGGATAGACAACTGAGAGAGGAGGGTGAATCAATTGTCACAAATTATTTAAACTTATCAAGCTTTACTTAACTTAATCTCAGATTTGATGAATGAACAATAAACCATAAACAATCACCACATCAGAAACATGGATAACACCAAGATTTTTTACGTGGAAAGCCTGTTAGGCGAAAAACCACAGTGGATGTTAGTCCACAAGATTATACCTTGTTAAAAGTATAAAGAATAATAATGGGAATGCACATGTATTCAGGCACACTTCCTAGAGTTCATTGCTCAAATACAATGGAAGACACACTTTCTTACAAAGAGATTTGTATTATAACCATTAAGAGTTTGAACTAAAAAAGTAGCTTCTTCAAAATCCTAATTACAGTTCTAGCTAAGCACAATTTTTCACTCCTCTATACACTTCATCACACTTTGTTCTACCTTCAAATGATATTCGCACATACACACATAGGATCACACCGAGCACACTTCAATTCAAACAAACAAATGCTCTTATATATCTGCAACAAGAATTACATCAACAACTTCGTCAGCCAAAATGTAAAATATAAAACATATACACAACGTCAGCCCAAATTTACAAATAAATTTTCAATGTGAATCAAACACCATCGGCCAATATTATGTTGTGGCCCAAAAAAACATCCTCGAGCGCACAAAACATTCAAATTTTAATCTCCAAGGATTTGCAATACATTACAACCACCATGTTGACCAAGAACACAAAAACCCAAACACACAAGAGAAAAATCACCAACCACGAGCACACTAATCAATGCAAACACTAATCAAAGCAAACATGCAACAAAGATAGAACATGATCTAGAAACATCCATGAGCATCAAGGACCATCAGAGAAATATCTACAACAACTGAGATTACTAGAATCATACCAACTTCAATCAGGAACACTAACTAAAACCACAAAAACATTGCCAGAACACAACTATTCATAACATGATCAAAACTTCACACGGACTTCTGAAACTTTCGGTGGATAAACTAGATACACTCAAAAATAAACCCTTTAATCCAAAATGACTGATCTTCGATGTTCTAAGCAAGACGCCTTCATTACCTTCACTGTTCGACTGGCAACCTGCAACTTTCTTTTTAACAGTTTTCTCAATATCCTTGACATATACAACCTTCAATACATCAATGCTAATAGTGTTGACATTAATGACAACCACATATCAGCAACACAACCATAGCATCCAACAATCTCCCCCTTTGGCATTGATGGAAACACATGATGTGAAAAATACCATCAACGCAGATTTTAATCAACACTTACTCCCCCTTAGATTCTAACTCATTTCTCCACATGATCTTTTTCCACAAGGCTCTTCTCCCCAGATAATTACCAATTTTTCACATTTCTCTTCTCCCCCTTTGACATCAATGACAAAGATAAGCATTATCTTTCCACATACAAGCTTTAAACCACATATATGCATGTTTGACTACTCCCCCTGAGTAGCAGCCACGAGAACATCAATCTAAATTAGAATATAGCTTTGAAGCATATAGATTGATGCAAGTAAATTCATCTTTAGTTCATATCAAGAGGGGTAATTACCCCTAGCATCCCTCGGAGATACTCAAAAGTATCCTTTGGCAACAGCTTTGTGAAAATTTCTACAATTTGTTGTTTGGTAGGCACATACTCCATTCTAACTTCTTTCTCACTCACTTTCTCCCTTAAGAAGTGAAACTTGATTGGTATATGCTTGGTCTTAGAGTGTAGCATCAGATTCTTTGAAATGTTAATTGCACTTGAGTTGTCATAGTATATGGAAATAGGCTCATCATATGCTACTCTGATATCTTTCAGCATCTATTTCATCCACATCACTTGAGTACAATTATTTGCAGCAGCAATATACTCTACCTCAGCAGTAGATAGGGAAATGGAATTCTTCTTTTTGCTCAACCAAGACACCAGCTTCTTCCCTTTGTCTGTACTATCTTGCAGGTCATCCGAATCATATCCACAATATATGGATGATCTAGCAGAGTCCTCATCAACTTTGACATTTGCACTTTCAACCATTTTTCTCAATATTTTATTATAGCATCGGTAGGGCTTGCTTTTAGTAGAGTAACCTAGAAAGATTCCTTCATCACTTCTTGCATCAAACTTGCCTATGTCCTAATCTCTCTTAATATAACACTTGCTTCCAAAGATCTTGAAATATTTAACAGTAGGATTATAACCAAACCATAGCTCAAAAGGAGTCTTACCTAAAATACCATTGACATTTACCAGTTTAAAGTGTATACAGCAGTGTTTACAGCTTCTCTCCAGTAGATATGAGGCACATTTCCTTCTATCATCATTGTTCTAGTAGCATCCAGAATTGTTCTATTCTTTCTCTCATCAACTCCATTATGTTGAGGGGTTCAAGGAGCAGATAATTGTCTTTTAATTTCATGCTCTTCACAAAAAGAATTGAACTCCTGGGAAGTGAACTCACCACCTCTGTCTAACCTTAGGCATTTTATCTTCAGACCTATCTCATTCTTTTCCATAGCTTTAAAACTTTTGAACTTCTCTAATGCTTCACATTTTTCTCTTAAGAAGGCAACCCATATCATTCTAGAGTAATCATCAATAAGCAGCATAAATTACCTTTCTCCTTGTAGATTTCTTATTATGAAGGGACCACATAGGTCAGTATGCACCAACTCTAGTACTTCATTAGAATGATGCTTTTTGCTCTAAAAATAGACTCTAGTTTGTTTTCCCATCTGACACTCCTTGCATATTGTGTTAGTAGGTTTCACCAGCTTAGGTAGATCTCTTACTGCTTGTGTGGAGCTTATCTTGATAATGTTGTCAAAATTCACATGGCATAGCTTTCTATGCCACAACCAGCTGTAGACACCGAAATCTGGTTTAGGCCTGCGACTTCAATATTCTTCATAATTCTTATTCTTCATGGTCATGATTAAATAATGTCAATTATTTAATTAATTCATCTATTAATTAAATAATCTCAATTATTTAATTAATTCACTTTTCTTCATTTCTATCTAATTAATTAAATAAACGCTTCTTATTTAATTATCTTACTAATTAGCCTTATTCTTCCGGTTAAATTAAATAAATCATTATTTAATTTATTCTTTATCATATTTCAACTATAATTAAATAAATTCATAATTTATTTAATTATTCATTTAAAATCCCTTTCATCACTTAATTAAATAAATCTTATTTATTTAATTATCTTTCAAATATTGTCTCTTGAATTAAATGAATTATTTAATTCATTAATTCTATTTTAACACATTCTTCTATATTTTAGATAATTATGTGAGTTATCTAAGTATTCACTTTTACTCAACTCGACATCTATTTTAATCATTCAATTAACTAGTGATTCGATGTCTGAGTGGCTGTCTCGAGTAATCTTTTCGTTTAATCATGCAATCATCCATTTCTAATTCAATTGCGTGTACATGCGGATTAATTAAATATTCTTATTTAATTAATTAAATGTTGTGCATGCATTCGAACAAGAGTTGCTTTAATCGATCTTTATCTTTGTCATGCAAAGATATTTCTTATGTTTTCGAATGTCGAACTGAAGATTAAATCATTTATTTAATCTTTAATTCTATTTCTAATTCGAATCACTCATGTCATCACTGTCAGTTATCTGAATGCATGTCCAATCTATCAATCTCAACCGTCTGTTGATCTTTCAATCTTGGCCTGTCATTCGAATAATCAATTTTCTATAAATTGATTTGTCATTCTTCATTCCAATCTCTCTCGTGAATTTGATAACTTTTGAGAGCACTTTTGTCTTGAATCTTCGATATTTTGCTAATCATTATCTTAGGCTATACTTGCACGAATTACTTGAAAATCTGAGGGCAATTATACCATACAAGCGAAATGGAGAAGGGCAATCAAGATAATTCATGGAAATACGTTTGAAAATTGGTGAGATTGTTCTAGTTTTAATTGCGTTTTTACTTTCCCATGTTCTTTGTTGCTTAACGTATGAATTTGCATGTTAGATTTAGTATTGTATATGCATGTGTGCTTCTAATCTTCTTTCTGGTGTGTCTATTGTGCAAAGCTCTTATTTCAGCGTTACATTTTGGTGAACCCGACGTGAAGACACCATCTTCGCGAATCCGTAGATCTTTTAATTTTTGATTTTGCAGATTTTTCGTACGGAATGACGCATGCAAAGTTTCTGCACCGCAATTGATTTTCCGAACTGCATGTGAAGTTTATGCACCGCAATTGATTTTTTGAAACCGCACGTGAAGTTTTTGAGCCGCGATTGAGTTTATAAACCGCATCCGACAGAGAAACGACGCATCTAGAAATTCTTGAATCGCAAGTGATATCCCGAGCCGCAACTGAAAAAGAAACGACGCATCTGACTGGTAACAAAACGACGCAATTGACTGGTAAAATTTTATTTCTGCTTTCGGCAATCTAGAATTTTCAATTGATTTTCGTGTTACTGATATTTGATTTTCAGCGTGTGGCCATTTGGAGTTAACAAGCTTTTGCAGGACGATTGGCGAAGACAAAATTGAAAATTACTAATGATATCTTATGCAGGACGCTTGTCGAAGACCCTAGTTAAATTTTGAAACAGATTGTTTGGTAGCGTAGCAAATCTTTCATTTGGTTAAAATTAACAAGTGTCTACTGTGTTTGGTGCGAAAGCACAAGTCTGGTTACCCTTACGATTTGGTATATCGAAGTATCCTCTCCCCTTGCACATCCGTCTAGATCCACAGGTGTAAGAGCAGGTTATAACTCTAGAACTTAGGCTGATTACGGTGGGAAAAGTGCTCACCCCAGGCATTTCGGGCCATTAGCACCACGATTGAGGGACTTCCGGCCCGGTATGCAAAGTGGGTTCTTAGGAAACTGGAATCCGCGAATTAATAAAGTTCGGCGGATGGATCCGAAAGGGGACTCGCGCCGTATGGATCACACCCCACGAACGGAATGCCCGAATTAAATACCCTTTGTTGTAGAGACCAACCTATTTGTGGCCGTTGCTTGGTATTAGTGCAGGGTACAGTATCATGCCCGAAGATTACTCACTACTGATCCCCTTGAGTAGAGATAGTGGTTCTTGGGATGTCATTACCCAATGAATTCAGAATTGGTGTGCTCGAAAGACGTTAATGAGCCGTGGAGGGGAGCCAATGCCACCAAATTCCTAAGCTATCCACTCTCGAGAAGGAAAGGTGTTCATCACCAATCCGGGGTATAACTTGTTGGCTATACCAAGTATACAAACCCTAGGCCTTTGGCCTATTAGGATGTACTTGTCTGTTATCACTTTAAACGTTCTTGGAGTCCAAAATTGAAACTGAAAACACTTTGTCTTACGATTGTCTTTGATTGTCAAAATTTGATCATAGAAAACCGGGTTAGTTTAAATTTTATGTCACTGAAAATTCACAGAGAGTCGCAATTGTTCACCAGAAACACGCATCTGATTTTTAGAGTCGCATCTATTAATTTTGAGTCGCATCTGTAAGTTTTGCGTCGTATCTGTAATTTTTGAGTCGCATCTGTCAGTTTGGCTCGCATCTGATTTATATAGGTCGCATCTGGTTGTTTTGAGCCGCATCTGTAATATCTGAATCGCATTTGTCAGTGTGAGTCGCATCTGTTTTGGAAACACTGCATGCGTTATATTCTGAGTCGTATCTGTCAGCTTGAGTCGCATCTGGTAATTTTGAGTCGCATCTGTCAGTTTGAACCGCAACTGTTAAATTTGAAACGCATCTGTCTGAGTACCAGAAAAACCAAAATTCATTGTCACTGTCCAGTTAGCAGGGTTATACCAGTTTCAGTGGTCTTCATACAAACAGTCTTCGAAAATAGAAACCTGAAACGATTTGCTCAATTTTGCATCCTTTAGGTTCATTTAGTCATTACCATAGTTGTCTTCAGTTAGAGTTTAGCTTCATCATAGGGTACATATCATTTTGCATTAGACTTTTAGAGAGGTCACTTTTACAAACTTTAGGAGTAGTCTACCATCTATACTCTAGAAAGGTCATAGTGTCAACGAAATCTGTCATTGAACCTAGTCTTATCATCATATACTTTGTCCTACAGAGAGTCTTCCTAGCTCATCAGTCTAGTTAGGAAACTCAACTTGTCTTTGATCTTCGTCCTACATTGGTTCCTTGACTTAACTAAATTGACACTTTGGTTTGACTTTAGGTAGTTGGTCCTTCCACCTTGAGTTTATAGAATTGATCATTTTAGGGTCTCACTTAGACTTCTTGCACCTTTAGAGTCTAGACTAGTATCATCATAGGACATCCCTTATTTTGCATAAGAAAACCCCAAAAACATAGAATAGAGTCATACAGTTTCTAGATATAGTTTTGCATTTCCCGCATATTGAGCTTGTCTTACATGGTTGAAACTAGGTCTAAGAGAAGAGAGAGAGAAAACATGTCGAACCCAAGCGATTTCATCAACCCATTTTCTTCAAGACCTCATAAGACTCTATTAGACAAATTTACCACTAGAAACACTCAAGGACATGTTACAACAGAAGACATAGAGGCTGCCGCACAAGACCCTGAGTTTGCCTCTTTTGTAGATGAGTACCTAGCAAACGATCGTCAACGGTTCTTAGGAAAATTGCTAGCTGAAGGTGCTACCTTACCTCTAGGATTTGATATTAGTACCTTACAAACTCAACCTACACAAGGGACAAATACCATGACTGCTAGTACTACTATACCTCAAGTCAGCACGACTATGCCATCTAGCACGTCTACACAGAGTACGACAGTCCATACGTCCCCATTTGGTACACTTACAATGACATCGGGATTTAGTTTCACTACAGGGGCTTCATCATCTATTCCCTTCGGTCCTATTAGCGGGAGTAAAAGACCTAAAACATCAGCCCATACATCTTATGTCGGTGTCACGAGTGCGCAATCAACAACCACACCAACTGCTAGCATTATAGGTACCTTGCCACAGTCGATGGCCATACCTAGTGTTCAGGTCACTAGTACTATACCAAGGATTACACAAATAGGGGGCATTCCCTCCTTCCAATATGGCAATCAAAATCCACCTTTCCAGACTAGCAGTCAAAACCAATTTACATCGGTTCCGAATCAGAACCCCTTTTCACAGATTGGTAGTCAGAATCCGTCTACCCAGATTCCAAGCCAAAACTATTTCACATCGGTTCCGAATCAGAATCCCTTTGTACAGAGTGGTACTCAGAATCCATTTACACAGAATCTAGGACAACATCAATCTATGTCGATTCCAAACCAGAATACATTTACCAACATTCCGAATCCAAATCCACCTTAGATGCCAACGTTCAATCAAAACCCATCACGAGACTTTGGATTTCAGAATACATATATGGATCCGCATAATCCTTCTAGCACATCTTTGACTCAAGTTGATGTCCTACAAACACAAATGCAGGCATTACAAACGCAAATGGATAACATGTCAGTGTCAACTAAGAAATCATTTTCACCAAAGGACATATACCCATTCCCTTTTGATAGATCATTGTACATGACACCTTTCCCTCACGGATATGTCATACCAAATCTTCCTAAGTACAATGGCAAACGCAATCTAGTAGAACATATCAGGGAATTTTCTACCATATGCATTGATGTCGCTTACGACCCCACGTACCTTATGAGGCTATTTCCACAAAGTCTTGTAGGGGTTGCACTAGAATGGTTTTCGGGTCTAGATTCTGGCATTAGATCATGGGGAGAGCTAGTCGAGAAATTTGTGGAGCAATTCTCCTTCCACATTGACCATGAGATAAATATAGCAACTTTGTGCCACACCACACAAGACGAAGGTGAAACATTCATTGCTTTCTTCCAGAGATGGAGAACTATTGCTAGTCGATGTCCTGTCGAGATACCTGAAAAACAAAAGGTTACAATGTTTCAAGAAAACCTTCATCCAAAACTCAGGAGTAACTTAAGGGTACATTGCTGCATATCTTTTTCAGAACTAGTGGAAAAGGGGGTGATAATAGAGAAGGATCTCATTGAAAAGGGTGAACTCAAGATGACAACACCCAATCGAAACATGGTCATACAAAACGCCCCCACCGACAGAAACAGATTCTGGTCTCGCAACAAAAATGTCACCAATGATGGGGTGGTTGATGCTAAAACATTACAAGCACAACCCCTCCTCACATTACAAGGACCTCATACTTTTGCTAACACACTTAATGCTGTCAATCAACCTCCCAACATGGTCCAAAACACTCAACGTCCACCACCAAGGAGATTCCAGAAACGTGAGTTCACTCCCTTAGGGGAACCCATTGAATCGGTGTTCAAACAGCTGTTACAACACAACCTTATACAACTGCAGGAACCAAGACAATATGATCCAGGATAGTTTAAACCAACTTGGTGGGATGACAACGCTTTTTGTGATTATCATAGGACTAAGGGACATAACCTACAAAACTGTTGACAACTGAAGAACATCATACAGGACCTTGTTGACAAGAGAATCATTGAAGTTAGTGGACAAAAACAAAAGACATCGAACACTGATCATCAAGTATTTTCAGACCCACTACATGACCATGGGAAAGGAATTGTCCCCAGTTCGAGTACTAAGACCAATATGTCAGCCAATTATGCGAATATAAAACATGACTATGATAGTGGCAAAATCATTCATTGCCTTCGCGCCGCCAAGGACAACATCAATACCATTACTATCAAGGCTAATCTGGAATGTGCGGTCAATACTCATCGTACTAAGTTTGTTATCCAAGGCCCTCCATCACAGCAAGCATCACAACCTTCCAAGTTACAATATAACCTACTTGACCAATTGGGGAAGACCCCAGCCCAAATTTCAATCTTGGAATTGTTGCGTATCTCCCCCGAGCATCGGTCTATCCTCGATAAGGCTTTACAGAACACCATGTTCCCTAATGACCTTGATGTCAATCATTTCCAGGAGATGGTGGGCTACTTGACCAATAATCATCATGCCACATTTTTTGAACAAGACTATGCCACAGATAAGACGAACCACAATGACCCTTTACATCTGGAAGTCCTTGTTGATGACACCAAAGTTAGACGAGTTTTGGTAGATGGAGGAGCAGGGTTAAATCTATGCACTTTAAAACTAATTAAGGCATTAGGTATTTCAGAAGCATGCATGGACATCACCAAGAGTATTGTCATTAAGGCTTATGATGATGAAGAAAGAAAATCAAAGGGGGTGGTAACACTTCCTATCAGAATTGGTCCTGCGGTAATGGAGACAAAGTTCCAAGTCTTGGATCTCACCCTCCCTTATAACCTTTTGCTAGGTAGACCATGGATTCATGCCATGAAGGCAGTCCCTTCCACATATCATCAGTGCCTTAAATTCCCTTACAATGGCACCAAAATAACTATCGATGGTGATCCTGATCCTTTTCAGTATTGCACTAACCTAAAGGACATCCCTCAATGTCAAGTGCCAGTCAACCAAGAGGCCTCATCGTCTAATCCATCTTCTTATGTTGACCCATCCACGCTCACTCGAACATCTATTGCACCTTCACTTCCCACTACTCCTAGGGTTGAGATCCAAGACAAGGGTTGTTGAGAGTATTATATGAAGACTTCCTATTGTGTTAGCCACTTGGTCCCTCCTAAGTCATATGGTTTACCTACAACAGGTAGGGGACAGTCTATAATCACTATACATGTTCCCCCCACAACAACTTTCACTAAATGGGGTGAATTAAGCAAAGAGGTTGTAGATACAGAAGATGTTACTTCCTGGTTGTATAAGGAAGATAATCAAGAACCCCTTTTACTTGCTCATATTCCTACAAGACTATACAGAAAGGGTTTCAAAATCATACAAAGCAAAGGATATGATGGACACAGTGGTTTAGGCTTAAACCAAGATGGAAAAATTGAACCAATATTTGTTTCTCAGTGGCCAAAAGGAGTAGGTCTAGGGTTTCAACCGATTCAGATTGGCATTCCTAGTACTCCATTACCCTTACTTGAGGAAGTATGTGCTTCAGAAGACATTAAGACATCTCACGAACCAATAGACCAAAATCATTCTAACTCGCCTGACTCTAATGATTATGAGTGGGATTCCTTATCCTCTACTTCTACCATGGACCTTGACAAGTTATTTGGAGAACTTGACTTGCTGTTAAGTTCCTCACCAAATCCTTTAAATTCCTGTCCACCAAAGAAAATGACAAAAGAGGAGTGGTTTAAACACTACTATTGGGAATCACTTGATCCTACCTCTTGGCAACCTGAGCCACCTCTTTCTGATTTTCAAACCTTGGCATTAGGCCCACCTATTTATCCACCTAGACCTAAACCCAAGAGCAAAAAGGACTTGGTACAAGACTTTTGTGACCACATGAATAATTCAATTTTTACCTTGACTCCATTAGACTTTGATAACTCCGACGATGACATGCATTTAGTTTATCCCCAACTCATAGATTGGGATCAACAAGATACACCCATTTTAGATACTTTTGAGAGTGACGAAGCGATTGCTGAGTTCCTGGGATTACGTGAAGGCATACCTAATGGGGATCATAAAGCTGGTTTTACCATTGACTTGGACAATAAAGCATATTTTGGGGAATTTGTTCAACCCTCCAGTCCCAAAAATGAGAAAAAGAATAAACAAGATAAAAAGGACGAGTCTCTAGGTGAAAACCGCAAGGCACCTCTAGACCATGAAAAAGTAAAAAGAAAGGACGCATCCGAAGGTGAAAACCTCTCTAAGGTGCCTAAGGATGGAGGTTTGAACATTCTCCCCATTGCATAGGAAAAGTCACCCATGCTCGTGGAAGAATCGGTAGAAGTCAACATAGGCACAAAAGAGAATCCTCGATTGATTTATTTGGCAGTGTCACTGACAACACAAGAGAAATCAGAGTTCCACAACTTCTTTGAACAAAGACAGATTAATTTTGCTTGGTCATATGCCGACATGCCTGGGTTGGATCCTGAACTTGTTCTACATCACTTGCCTTTACAACCAAGTGCCAAACCAGTGAAATAGAAGTTGAGAAAAATGCATCCACAGATTGCTTTATTAGTCAAGGCAGAACTTAAGAAATTGTTAG